>CM076577.1:998370305-998671620 GCA_034641835.2 Pinus albicaulis | reverse complement strand
CTGTAGTGATTACGCTGCACTTGTGCCGTAACATTACCATTCTGTAATGAACTGCTTTTTAATATGAGAAGACTCTGTTTTTCAACTTAATTCGTGTTTGAGGACCGTTACCAAGGCTGTGTAGAGGGCCCCTGCTCAGCTAAGGTTTTGTATATTAGTGTGTAATTTTAATTTCATTCCATTGTGTCATAATCCATTCATATGTTCATATATTGCATTTGTTTCATTTCTGTTTATACATTTCCATAATTTCCATTTCATTTCTGTCTTTCATGATTTATGATTGTTAATCACTGATCAGTGTTCTTATTGCAGGTTATAGATAGGCAGCTTGGGCATTTTTATAGCTTTTTGACTAATGACATGGATCTAACATTGTTCTGCTGCTAGTTTGCTTTTCATAGCTTTTGTTTAAATTCAGTCTTGCTTTGTTCATTTCAGTTTTGCTTATCTGCTTCAGTAGTTAAATTTAGATATACTAAGCTGCTCATAGCATCTTCAGTTGCCTCCGAAAGCCACAGCTGGACTGATGGTGAGGGATTGTATTATGAAATGTGTAGTTTAGTATTAGTTTCTTTTCTGCAAATTTAGATATACTAATATGCTCATAGCATCTTCAGTTGCCTCCGAAAGCCACAGCTGGACTGATGGTGAGGGATTGTATTATGAAATGTGTAGTTTAGTATTAGTTTCTTTTCCGCAAATTTAGATATATTAAATCATGCATGACATCTTCAGTTGCCTCCGAAAGCCACAGCTGGACTGATGGTGAGGGATTGAATCATGAGTGTATGGTTTAGTATTAGTTTATTTTCTGCAAATTAAATATCAGTTACTCAAATTGTTTATGATTACTTCTGAAAATCATAGCTGGACTAATGATGAAGGGTCAGAAGATAAATTGATGTAATCTGATTTAGATTTATTTTGTTGCAATTTTGAATTTCCTTAAGCATAGTTCTTTTGTGTTTAGTTGGCAGCAAGAATAGTTTAGTTTTCATGCTCACTAGTTTACTGTTTTGATTTATTAGATTAGCAGCACCTTTTCATTTCAGCAACACATTTTCATTTTTCCTTTTTAAGTCTTGTCATTGTAAATTTCAAATTGCTTTTTAAAATTTCAAGTTGGTAAATCATTATAGGGGATATCACTTCCTTGAACAAACATAACCAAACTTGTTTTCATCTTATAATTTCCATTTCACCTTAGAAAACCAAAAAACGACAAAAAGTTAAGAAATAGGTTATCTTGCACATATAGTGCGCCGCACTTCATCAGCTTACGATTCCCGGATTGACAAATTAAATGCAGCAATTTAGGACACACTAAATTGACCAAACACGACCCCAGTCGCTGAGTCGCTAGGTCGCATTCGTCCTCCTTTCTCCTTTCACGTGACTTTGCGACCTTACGACCCTGCGACCTGGTCGCAGGTCACAGAGTCACACTTCCTCGATTTTCCTAGAATTTGCGACTAAGCGACCTTGCGACCTGGTCGCAAGGTCGCAGGGTCGCACTTCCATCGGTCTTCCTCAAATTTTCGACCCAGCGACCTCGCGACCTGGTCGCAAGGTCGCCAGGTCGCAAAGTCGCAAACCCTTTGAGAGTTTCAACATCGTGACCTTTGCGACCCTGCGACCTAGTCGCAGGTCGCTAATTCAGCCCTTCCTGTGCCTCCAATTGTAAAAAACTAATAACTATGCCTAGGATTGTATTATCATGGCATCTTTCTTACCCTGGGACTCTTTCATGAACATGACAGGTGAATTCGAAGCAGACTTAGAGTGTGTTCCCGTCTCCTTGGATTCAAGCAACATGGGACCTCCAGTGGCCCGAAAAAATAACAAGAGCTCGGAAGTAGAGGACATAGAGATGGATATACCGATGTCACCGCCCCCGATCTACAGGGACACCTTGTGCACATTTGAAAAAGGGGACAACATGCGCTGGTATCAAGTGTACCAGGAATTTGCTAAGCCAGAATTCCCAAAGGACCTCCCTGACCGACAAGCATACATACAAGTACAAAGGTCAAGGCTCCATCATGCAGGTGCCCATTCTGCAGTATTCCCACGTGCGGAGGTCATTGAATGGATTATACAAAACACCGACCCCAAAAAGTGGGTAATCAGGGACTGCGAAGGCAAAGCTTTCACAAATCTCAAAGGCTTGGATGTTCACGTTTACTATGCGTTGCCCGAATGAGAGGAAGACTTCACAAAAGATTGGGCCATCGCCCACGCAGTCTCCATAATAGACACTCTAAAAGGGTGGTGGGAGGAGCCCGAAAAATTAAAGGCCAAGAAGGATCAAGAATATCCAGTGACAGGTCTTAGGAAGGTGTATAAACTGGTAGCCGCTATGCTCTGCAGGTTATACGGGTGTCCCGATGCCACCACTTTCAGCGGCACATGGGTAACCCTAACGGAGTATGTCACTGTGCACGACACCCGGTTCAACTAGGCCAGCATACTGGTGGCCTCTCTTCAGACAAACATATCTTCAGCACTGGTACCAGATGATGGATATCCTTCTGAATTTTACATGGCCTCCTACTTGTTGGATGTTGTTTGTTCAAGGTGCCACTTTGAGGGATGGGTGCACAACTGGGATCCAAAGCAAGCATGCCCAATCCACTTAGAGACGAAGGTATTTTGGGATTCTAGGTACAAGCAAGACATAGAGCCGATCACTCAAGTCTTCATCCCAGCTCTCTACAGAAAATTGTTCGGCTAGGACACTCCCTGCATGTCTTGGCGAGCCATGGAGACATTAGGCAAGGTGGCGGATTGGTTCCCACTTGCCGAATACACATTCGTTCGAGTCTTTGGTTCGTATAAATCTCCCCATGCTATGCCCCGATATGCTATAGATAAAATGCTCATTCAAAAAGTCTGTTTCCAGATGACGTTCGGTTTCTCTAAGGTCCTGACTAAGGGAAAAAAGAAGCCATGGCCTACGCTACCTCTCACTGTCGGTACCTACATGGTCAAATATTTCAGGGAGGTAGAGGCAGAAGCAGAAGAGATGAGAAGTTATTGCCTAGGGCCATTGGACCACCGGACATATGATCCAGAGAGGATAGTCCCTGATCACTGTAAGCGGGCTAAGTTCAAATGGAACTATCAACACACTGAATGTTTGGGCGAAGATGAAAGAAGAAACTGGTACAACGCGGACAGGCAACTCGCCCCAGGGGCATGGTCTGATCAAGAAGATCCAGATGACCTTACATTGGAGGAAAGAAGCCGTGAATTAGGAGGCGCTTCTTCTTCTCAGGCTAAGAAGGCTCGAACCAGTACAGGGCACAACACTACTACCCAGTAGAAAGAGTAGGAAGCCAAAGCCTGGCACGAAATAGAAAAGAAGATGAAAGAGGAAGAAGAAAAGTGCAAGAGGACCCTGAGGTCAGAGCAGAAGAAGAAGCAGGCAGAAGAAGCTGGGAGAAAAAAGGAGGAACAAGAGGTAGAGGCTGAAGCGGAACGAGAACTCAAAAGAGAGTTAGATCAAGTGGAGGCCGAACACCAGAGGAAAGCAGAACAAGAAACGACAGCGGAAGCTGAATGCAAGAGAAAAGCAGAATAGGCAGCAACAGAAGTAGCCGAACGTAAGAGGAAAGCTGAACAGGAAGCAGCGGTAGAAGCCGAGTGCAGGCGGAAAATAGAACATGAAAAGGCAGAAGTAGAGCGACTACGGAAAGAGGAGGAAGAAAAGAAAAGAAAAGAAGAGGAGGATAAAATACTAGAGAACATCGAGACATCTCCACAAGGCACAAAATAAAAAATGGAGCTATAGCCCATCGAAGTGCTTGTAGTGAATACATGCGCTACACTCTCTGATGTGAGTTCCTATGAAGGGCAAGAAGAGGAAGTATTCAATCTTACCAGGCTCACATATGATCAGTTCTCCTTCAAGATCCGATAGGAGAAAAGAAGGTGCCTGGCCCGAAATCCTTTCGCCTCATCCACACCCGCAATAGAGAAAGATATAGTCCTAGACATTAGGACAAACCCAGTAATGATAGCATCGGCCGACACAACCTTTTCTGCGGCCACGGAGGAAAATATAAATAGAATGAGCAGAGAGATCCTCTCTCTACAAAATAAGCTACAAGAAGCCGAGCAAAGGGAGGCAAGGGCAAAACAGGAAAATGTAGCATTAAGGAAAGAGATTCAACAGCTCCAAGACAAAACTGCCTCTATCAACGAAGTACCGCTCATTGTCCGAAGAGAGATGGATATATTAGAGGTCACCATGAGGCAGGTCTATGGGGAAATGTTGACTATAAAACAAATAGTTTCCCCCTTGGTGAAAACCCAAGCAGAGACCAAGCAGAGGAGCGAGCAGCTGAAGGAGGCCTCAACAGCTTTGGATAGAATGATAGAATGGACAGGCCGGTACCCCCAGGCTCCCAAAAACCTGCCAAAGAAAGACTGGATCCACACACAAGATGCCAAGGTTCAGATCCAGATTAAAATGCAGTCTAAAGATAAGCTGTCCAAGGACCTAGATAAGGTAATGGCCGCATACGAGCATCTAATCAGCGGCATCGATTCAATGCACGTCCTACATCACATTCCATCGTTGGGTGCATTGAGCGAGGAGAAGACATGGGAACAGGTGGATCAGGAGATCCATAAATTTTTGCAACCCATTAGACAAGCTGCTGACACTTCCGATCTTGCGGCATCATAAGAGAACTTGGGCAAGTTCCTTGTCACACCAGTCTGGATCTACACCAAACTCACCTCCCTATCAAACCTGGTCACGCAGAAAAGAGAGAATTTAATCCCAAATTCCTTGGAGTGTCTACATCAGTTGAGAGAAGAAGTTCCTTTGATTTCCCCCATAGCGGCAGATTATCGTGTGTGGCAGAACTTCCTCAGAGAGCAACAAGTTGATGCCCCTGATCTCATGATCGGGTGGCAGTAGGGCACAGGTTGCACTTGGCAATAGGTCGCAGGTCACACTTCACAGCTGGGTCGCAGGTCGCAGCTCTCATTCAGGTCGCAAGGCAGCTCAACAGTTGGGGAGGTGAAAAGTCAGGAAGCCCAAAGGGCAAGTTTTGGTCTATAAAACTTCCTTCGAGAAGATTGTAATGGGGCTTTTTGGTTTGGGACTCGAGCTGAGTACATTGTATTACCAGGATTATACAATTTGAGCATGAATACAAGCATTTTGAAAAATCCCTTTGTGGATCTGGTGTTGACATATGTATGAGCACTATTGAGTATTATATTTTCAGTTTCTAAACATCTTTAGATTAAGGGAACTGTATCTTCAATTCATATCACAATTGCATAACAGTTTGTTGAATATATGTTAATGGTGGTTGAGTTCATTTCAATTTCTTAATGAATGTTGATGACTTTGTTTATTAGCATTTGTGTTATCATTTAAAACTTTTAGGAAGTGAAGGGTGTTCTTGCCATAAGGAATTGTTTCTTTTGTGGCCAGAACAATTTATAAGCATGACCCTAATGATGTGTTGTTAACAACACTTCGTTCGGTACTTATGCTTTATTATTTCCTCTTGCTACTCATAGTGTTATATGTACATTTCATGCATCAATCATATGTCTTGTATCATTTGATTAAGTGTGTATCCACAGGTTTATAGAGTCTAAGCGAGACCCAAAGAAAGGAGAAATCAATGGTAGTCGGACCCACACCCCGGACGGGATCCCTATTCCAAATAGTTCAAGGTCTAATTGGGACTTTTTACCGGGGAGATCCCTTGCTGTTAGACGGACATATTTTCCCGTCAACAGAATTGGCACTTAGAGAAGGAGGGCCTGAATGGCATCCTCCCAGGATACAAGCAATATTCTGTCACAAACTCCCCAAGGGGAGGTCATAAACGATGATACTATTCCTCCCCCTTTGGAAGATGTTCAAGGGGAGGAGGCTCCATATTATGAAATCACCAGGGAGCAGTTGAGAACCCTGCACCCAGTTGCTCGCAATCTCATTAGGTATTTGAAATTCACCCCAGTCATGATTTTCTTGACCCATACTAGGACCCCTGCTGATAACATCACTCGCAACGGTGCCCTTTTGAATTCCTTACCTCAGTTGATAAATTTGATGGTTGAAGACCTCACCACCGCTGTCTAGAATAACGAACCTATTCCCGAGCTCCAAGGGGGCGAAGAGGAGGAACCCGGCGTGAATGAACCCTATCCTGACCCTCAGCCTAACCAAACCCAACATAACAACAATCAAGTTCGCCCCCCACCTGGAGGAGGTGAGGGAAATAGAGGCCGAGGGAATGAAGGCGAGGGAAATAGAGTCCGAAGAAATGAAGGAGAGGGGAATATAAGCCGAGGGAATAGAGGTAGGGGAGATAGAGGCCGTGGCCAAGGACACCATGCCGCCCACCGCCGTCAAAACCAAAATAGGCTACCTATCTACAATTGGGGATATCTCAGAAATATGGCCAACCGTGAGGGATATCAAGATGAGCACTCTCGCCATGGGGGAGAAGCATCCGCGTCAGGCACGGGGAGTGAATCTGAATTTGAAATCAGCACCACGAGCATGCCAGGCGGGTGCAACCACTTGCTTGTATGGCCCAGTCCCCATTAGATCTTTTGGGCCCCCTCCATGACATGCTTAGGCACCCTGAGAAGCATCTCCCCAAGTTTGACCCCGAGAAAGGCACGTTGGCCGAGGATCATATAAGCAACTTCTATCTTTCACTGCAAATTATGAGAGTTCAAACAGATGACGTTGCTTGTCGCCTTTTTCTGCACACTCTTGAGAACAAAGAGGCCACCTGGTACCGCTCCCTCCCAAGTGCCTCCATAACATCATGGGACCAATTCCGTCGCATTTTCTTGCAGAAATTTTCGGAGGACAAAACCCCTTCCATGCTCCTCACAGAGTTAAGCACCATTAAATGCCATAAGAAAGAAAAGGTCAGGGACTTCAATTAGCGCTTTTCTACCATATTGCAAAAGTTTCCCCCCAACTTGGCGTTGGATGACTCCATTACCATAGACTATTATACAAAGGCTCTCCCCAGGGATATTGCCGTCTTCGTAAAATGCGAAGCTAGGGCCACCCTTGCAGCAAATTACGCGGCCGCCCTTGCTGTAGAAAAGGACATGCTTTCTATAGGGGACATCGATCATGAAGGGAGAGATGACCACAAACCCACCGCGAAGAAAAGTCAGTCCTCCACACCCAAGACCGCGGATAAGGATAAGGATGCTTTTGACTTCGAGAGTATAGCAAAGACCCTTAAGCTATTGACCAATGAAGTCTCTGACCTAAAGATAAAGGGCATAGAATCCTCTACTGGCACTAAGATGCAAAAGTCCTTTTTCAGAAAGAATAACCCCACCACCAGCCGACCCCCATCTAACCCGAACACTGTTCTCAACATGGAAGAAATAGGAAAAGATAACTTTTGTTCTTTCCACCAAGCTGCCCACTCTGAAAAGACATGCCCACAATGGATTGGTAACATGAATGCAGTAGTAAATCAACTTTTGGATGATCAAACCCCAGGGGATGCAAGGGAGGATGATGTTTCTGACAATGAAGAAGATTTGATCCCTGATGAAGAACCAGGATCCTCCATTCTTGTGTTCGATGTAATCTGCGGGGAGAGCTATCATACCATCACTGATATCAATATGGAAGATGATCCTAAGGTCAAACCCGTACGAAATTATGGCCTTAGAAGCAAAGGACCAATTCTCGAACAATCCTTTGAAGAGAAGAAGAGGGCTTTCTTAAGGAAAATTCTACCCCCTGGGAATGAACAAAAAGCTGTCCCTGAGAAGCCCACAACCAACAACACCCGAGTGAACCAAAAGAGCAAGCTCCCGATGGGGTCACCCAAAGCCACTACCGAGCCTAGTCCTCATTCTGATTCCAGTTACAACATTGTTGAGGACATGAAGAAAACCAGAGCCAACATCTCCCTTTACGAGCTTGCTCGCATCACCAATCAACGAGAACTTATTCTCAAAGCCTTCGCCAATACCTCGACTACTAAGCCTGTGAGCAACACATCTGCGCAAGCTAGTCCGAGTGTCCAGTCTATTGTAAATGCCATAAATGAAAATTCTAGGGGATCCACTCCTCCCTTCCTCTTATCATTCGATATTTTCAACTTCAACGTCCACAACTACCTGGTTGACTCCGGTGCATCCACAAACGTCATGCCCCTGTCTGTTTGTAAGAAGTTGAACATTCACCTGGAGAAGACTGACGCTAGGATCATTCAGCTTGATAGGTCACAAGTGTTAGCTGTAGGAGAGCTGAATAATGTCATCATTGGCATTTCTTCCGACTCTAGGGTCCACTAGTGTATAGACATTGTAGTTGTAGACATCCCGGAAGCCTACGACCTATTGCTTAACAAGGACTGGTCCAGCAAGCTGCAAGGGTATTTTGCTACCGACTGGTCCCACCTGTGGCTTCCCTACAAGGGCTGGAACAACCAAATCAGGGTTGAAAGCGAACCTTATATGAAACACATTGTAACTGATTTGGATGCCACTAATGAACCTGTCAGCTTTTCCCAGGAAGAGCTTGGCATGTGTTTCTTGGAGGCCATTTTCGGATGTTACCATTCTCCTCAGTCCCCAGTGAGCCCAGAGGTCCAGTCAAAACTAACACTCATCACGGAAGACCAAGCCACCCCCGTCATACTCCAAGCCGAAATACCTCCCCAACCCACAACTCTGGAGGAGCCAGAAAACGACGTGTGGACCTTGTATTATGATGGCTCCAAGACACATGACGGAGTTGGCGCGAGCTATATCCTGCTGGACCCCCAGAAGAACAATTTCTTGATTTCGTGTCGGCTAGAGTTCCAGTGCACCAACAATACTGCCAAATATGAAGCCTTAGTCCTCGGACTTAAGAAGGCACTGGACTTAAAGGTAAGATGCTTACAGGTTATCGGAGACTCTGAGATCATCACTCATTAGGTACGCAATACCATCCATTGTTTGTCTCCGCACTTAAAGGCTTATCAACAAGAGGTATGGCGTCTTATTTCTGCTTTTGATGCATTTGGAATCAAATCTGTGCTTAGAATGCATAATGCAGTAGCTGATACTCTGGCTAACGCTGCTGCTAGGTTTACCCCTCTAAGGGATGGATTTTCTATTGAAATAATGTATACACCCTCTATGCCAGATAATATTACTAATTTACGCATCTTTGATGATGATCAACAGATATTGGAATTCATGCTCAGCACCGAAGCGTTCAAAGACACGGTGATAGATGAGGCGGATCACGATCAAGCTTTGCAGGAAGAGCATGATAAATGCAAAGAAAACCCCAAGCCCAAGGGGATAGTGTCACTTGAAAAGCTTTTTGATCTGCAAAGCCGTTTCCGCGGGCCTCCAAATACCAAAATACAAAGTCCCACCTTGGCACATCGGCAGGTGAACTTAGGATCAGATGAGGATCCAAAGTTCATCAACCTTGGGAAAGATTGTTCCGACCAAGAGAAGCAAGCTTTCACCCAGCTATTCCGGAAGTACCGAGACGTCTTTGCTTGGACGTATGATGATTTATGTATGTATGATACTCGGATTATTCAGCACGTGATACCTATGAAGGAAGGAGTAAAGCCGTTCCAGAAAAAGCTTAGGAAAGTACATCCAACGCTGGAACCGATGATTCAGAAAGAACTTAAGAAGCTTCTGGATGCACGCATCATCTTCAAAGTTCAACACTCCACTTGGGTATCAAATTTAGTCTCGGTACGGAAGAAATCTAGCGAGATCTGTTTATGTGTGGACTTTCGAAATCTAAATCGGGCCTCAGACAAAGACAATTACCTAGTGCCCCCTATGGAACAAATATTGCAGGTCGTGTCCGGATCCGAAATGTTCTCCTTATTAGATGGGTTCTCCGGTTACAACCAAGTGCTGGTAGCTGAGCCAGACAGATTGAAAACTACTTTCTGGACCAAATGGGGAACTTTCGCTTTCAGGCGCATGCCCTTCGGATTAATAAACGCAGGGGAAACTTTCCAACGAGCCATGGATATAGCTTTCCGTGGTCTTATAGGATGAAGTGTGGTAGTCTATTTGGACGACGTCACCGTGTTTTCAAAACACCGGGGCGATCACTTACGCCACCTCAAGCAAATTTTCAAAAGGTGCAAGAAGTACGGGATCTCACTCAACCCGAAGAAAAGTGTTTTCGCCGTGTCAGAGGGAAATTTGCTAGGCCACATCATAACCAAGAAAGGCATTATTGTAGATCCCGAGCGGGAAAAAGCCATTTCCCAAATCCCACCCCCTAGCAGCAAAAAGGCCATGCAATATTTCCTTGGGAAAATCAATTTTGTATGAAAATTCATATCAGATTTTGCCCAAATAGTCAGGCCTTTGCAGGGGATGATCAAGAAGAATGCGATTTTTAAATGGAACCCACCTGAGAAAGAGGATTTTAATAAAATCAAGCAGGCCATAGCAGAAGCACCATCTCTCCAAAGTCTGGATTTTAGCAGAGGCTTCATCTTGTATACCTTCGCTTCAGATTCGTCACTTGCAGCTGTCCTCACGCAGAAAGACGCCAACAATGATGAACAACCTATATCCTTCATGAGTACTGGGTTGCACGGAGCTGAACTGAATTACCCCGAGATCAACAAGCAGGCTTATGCAGTCTACAAAGCAGTCAAGCATTTCAGGTCATACATCTTGAAAAACCATGTCACATTTTTCGTCCCCCACCCGGCTGTCCGCTCACTTTTCGTGCAGTAAGAGCTGGGTGAGAGATGAGGGAACTGGATGGCATGTCTTCAAGAATATGACCTAGAGTTCAAACCATCACACACTGTCAAAGGACAAGGACTCTGCCAAATGGTTGCGGAGGCTGCAAGCTCACATAGGGTTGAAGAAGAGTGTTGGGAACAGGAAATCGACATGTATCAGAGTGAACACGCACCTCAGTAGAGAAACCTTTCTTGGTACTCTGACATTTCGGGATATTTGGCCCATGGCGTCTTGGACCCTGTTTTGACTGCCCGAAAAAAACACGCAATAAGGCTTAAGGCTGCATCTTACCAGTTAATCCAAGGTAAGATTTTCAAGAAACATCACGATGGAGTTCTGCTACGCTGTTTGGAACACGATGAAGCACAAAGAATCCTGACCGAACTGCATGATGGACCAGCCGGAGGGAATTTTGCAGGTGATACCACCGCCCATAAAATAATGCGCGCAGAGTACTATTGGCCAACCCTTTTCAGAGATGCTCATGTGTATGTTAGGAAGTGTACCCAATGTCAGAAATTTTCCAGCCGAGAAGCGCGGCCAACCACTCCCCTACAGTCAGTGGCAGTAGAGGAACCCTTTCAATAGTGGGGGTTGGACGTGATTGGTGAAATCCTTCCCCACTCCTCCATGCAACACTGGTATATTCTCACTGCTACCGATTATTTCACCAGGTGGGTCGAAGCAATACCATTACGCCAAATCAACGATCAAGAGGTAATAGATTTTTTCACTCATTCTATCATCACCAGGTTTGGTGTTCCAACTTCCTTAGTTTTTGACAATGCAACTTATTTTTCGTCTTTTAAATTGTATGATTTTTCTTTGGAAAATGGTATTGTGCTTAAACATTCTGCAAATTATTACCCCCAAGGAAATGGGTTAGCCGAGTCAACTAATAAAAATCTTATCCGCATCATTAAAAATACTATGTTGTCCCACCAGCGAAACTAGCATAACGCCCTCCACAACGCTCTTTGGGTTGACCGTGTTACACCCAAATCCTCACTCGGCACATCCCCGTATTTTCTTGTGTATGGAAAAGAAGTTGTCCTTCCTCCCCACTTATCTCTCCCTGCCCTTCAGTTGTCCCAAGAAAGCCACGACACCCCATGCCCTACCTTACAGACCTGGATCGACACACTACTAAAACTGGAGGAAGAGAGGCAAAAAACCCAGGAGAAGTTCGCCATCCACCAAAGTCGGATTAAGAGATGGTTTGATAAAAAGTTCATAGGGAGTAAAAATTTTGAAGTAGGAGACCTAGTCCTTAAGTGGGATAAAGTTCACGAAGAAAAGGGAAAACATTCCAAATTCCAAGCCTTGTGGACAGGTCCATTCCAGGTTAAGGAGAAATTAGGTTCCCACACATTTAGATTGCAAACTCTAGAGGGAAGAGTCGAGGTCCTCCCGGTGAATGGGCATGACCTCAAACATTACTTCACTTAGTAGCCCTCGGAGGGTTGTCCCAACCCTCTACCATATTTCATTGTTTTCTATTTTATTTCATTTTGTAGGCTTCCTTTTATCAAAAAAAAAAAAAAAAATCAATAAAGTGGAAGGCCTTGTAGGAGTCACACAATTGGCATACTGCACCAGGTTCTATGCTGATGGAAAGTCTCTCCCGAAAGACACAAAGGTGGAGAGAGCTTGTCTGTAATTGACACCCAAAGGTAGTACATGACCTAGCTCGAGCCACCAAGCGTGGGTAGCTCACCTAGCAAGCTTGAAAGGGTGTCTATGAAAAGAAAGTTGGATAAAGCAGCGACTAGATCGAAAGGGAACAGAGTTAACCTCGGGTGACATCAGGATATCTGGGAAAAACTAAAGTCCTCATACAGACCAAGAGCAACCTCTCTTGCAAGTAAAATAAGTCGGGATCCCTCATCCGCCCAGGAAAAATTGCCTCTCTCAAATAAGTGCCACGAGCACACCTAATTAAGTGCCTTGGGGACATTCAAAATAAGTGCAATAGCACACCAATAAAGGGTAAAGGATTGAGAAAGGCTTCCTGCGTAGAGAGGCGATGTGACGACTCCGCCGGGGTACTGACCAGGCTCGCTGGCAGCGGAGCAACGTTTATGACTCCTAGGCAGTGACTCCACCAGGACTGCGAGGTTCGCAGGCAGCGGAGCAACACAATGAAGACAAAATAATCGTACCGGATCCTGTGGGTACCTGAATTTCTCCAACCCTTTCAGTCCATAAACCTGAAGCAATGAAAATCGGTTAACCAACACCTACACAGGCTAGCAGGCCAAGCAACTCTGCAAAGTGCCAAAGGCAAGGTAGTAGGGACCTTAAGGTGAAAGGAACAGCTAGCGAAGGCCCCTCCCTCCCCCCACCAAGGAAAACCATCAGCAGAGGCTATGGGTCTGACCAGTGAATCACCATTTGTTGTAGCCTCTACAACACCCTCCAAAAAATCCACGCTTTAAAATTTTTTTTTGGAGCCCCTTGAGCATAAAAGAAAGCTAAGTTAGAGTCTGGGAAGGTTAAGTCGCTAAGTCGTAGATTTCTTTAGTTTTGGAAAATCATGACCCGTGACCCCGAGGTCGCAAGGTCGTAAGGTCGCGAGGTCACACCTCCCTCAGACCACCGCATAATGCGACCCCGTGACCTCATTAATGGCCCGCACGCGCGACCTTTTTATAAATAGAAGGGTCGCTAGGTCGCATTATGCACATTCGGCGGATAGAAAGAAAACACTTCTAACAGGTCGACTGGAGTGCAATTTTCCCGGTTAAGTTGCCATTTTCCTCCTACTGTTTCCTTTTATAATTTTCTTACCTAATTTTCCCTACCTTAGCCTTTAAATTTCCCTCTTTCTTGGCCCCTGTTTATCATTTGAGACTTAGGGCTCCCCCTTTTTTGCTCTGAAATTTCCCCTGCTTGTATAACTTTGTCACTGCTTCCCATCTAGATCCTTATGGCCTGTGTTCTGCCCCAAAACTCTTCCCTTTCTCTGTCTTGGCCCACCTAGCCTTGTAATTTTGAAGTTAGAGGGAAATTGACTTGACGCGGCGCGCGCTAAAACCCCCGGCAAGCCCTAGTGCGACTTGCGACCCTTACAACCCTGTGACCCCAATCGCTGAGTCGCTAGGTCGCATTCGCCCTCCTTTCTTTTTTCACGTGACTTCGCGACCTTGCGACCCTGCGACTCGATCGCAGGTCGCAGAGTCGCACTTCCTCGATTTTCCTAGAATTTGCGACTCAACGACCTTGTGACTTGGTCGCAAGGTCGTAGGGTCGCACTTCCATCGGTCTTCCTCAAATTTGTGACCCAACGACCTCGCGTCCTGGTCGCAAATTCGCAAACCATTTGAGAGTTTCAACATCGCGACCTTTGCGACCCTGCGACCCAGTCGCAGGTCGCTAATTCAGCCCTTCCTGTGCCTCCGGTTGTAAAAAACTAATAATTGTGCCTAGGCTTGTATTATCATGGCATATTTCTTATCCTGGGACTCTTTCATGAACATGACAAGTGAATTCGAAGCAGACTTAGAGTGTGTTCCCGTCTCCTCGGATTCAAGCGACATGGGACCTCCAGTGGCCCAAAAAAAGAACAAGAGCCCGGAAGTAGAGGACATAGAGATGGATATACCGATGTCACCGCCCCCGATCTACAGGGACACCTTGTGCACATTTGAAAAAGGGGACAGCATGCGCTGGTATCAAGTGTACCAGGAATTTTCTAAGCCGGAATTCCCAGAGGACCTCCCTGACCGACAAGCATACATACAAGTCAAAAGGTCAAGGCTCCATCATGCAGGTGCCCACTCTACTGTATTCCCATGCGTGGAGGTCATTAAATGGATTATACAAAACACCGACCCCAAAAAGTGGGTAATCAGGGACTGTGAAGGCAAATCTTTCGCGACTCTCAAAGGCTCGGATGCTCACGTTTACTACGCATTTCCCGAACGAGAGGAATATGTCACAGAATATTGGGCCATCGCCCACGTAGTCCCCATAATAGACACTCTAAAAGGGTGGTGGGAGGAGCTCGAAAAATTCAAGGCCAAGAAGGATCAAGAATATCCAGTGACAGGTCTTAGGCAGGTGTATAAACTGGTATCTGCTTGCTCTGCAGGTTATACGGGCGTCCCTATGCCACCACTTTCAGCGGCACATGGGTAACCGTAATGGAGTATGTCACTGTGCACGACACCCGATTCAACTGGGCCAGCATATTGGTGGCCTCTCTTCAGACAAACATATCCTCAGCACTGGTACTGGATGATGGATATCCTTTTGAATTCTACATGGCCTCCTACTTGTTGGATGTTGTTTGTTCGAGGTGCCACTTTGAGGGATGGGTTCACAACTGGGATCCAAAGCAGGCACTCCCAATCCACTTAGAGACGAAAGTATTTTGGTATTCCAGGTACAAGCAGGACATATAGTCGATCTCTCAAGTCTTCATCCCGGCTCTCTACAGAAAATTGTTCGGCCAGGACACTCCCTGCATGTCTTGGCGAGCCATGGAGACGTTAGGCCAGGTGGCGCATTGGTTCCCACTTTCCAAATACACATTCATTCGAGTCTTTGGTTCGTACAAAGCTCCCCATGCTATGCCCCGATATGTTACAGATAAAATGCTCATTCAAGAAGTCTATTTCCAGATGATGTCCAGTTTCTCTAAGGTCCTGACTAAGGGAAAAAAGAAGTCGTGGCCTATGCTACCTCTCACTGTCGGTACCTACACGATCAAATATTTCAGGGAGGTAGAGGCAGAAGTAGAAGAGATGAGAAGTTATCGCCTAGGGCCATTGGACCACTGGACATATGATCCAGAGAGGATAGTCCCCGATCACTGTAAGCGGGCTAAGTTCAAATGGAACTATCAGCACACTGAATGTCCGGGTGAAGATGAAAGAAGAAACTGGTATAACGCGGACAGGAAACTCGCCCCGAGGGAGTGGTCTAATCAAGAAGATCCAGATGACCTTACATTGGAGGAAAGAAGCTGTGAATTAGGAGGTGCTTTTTCTTCTCAGGCTAAGAAGGCTCGAACCAATACAGGGCACAACACTACTACCCAGCAGAAAGAGCAGGAAGCCAAAGCCCAGAACGAAATAGAAAAGAAGATGAAAGAGGAAGAAGAAAAGCGCAAGAGGACCCTGAGGTCAGAGCAGAAGAAGAAGCATGCAAAGGAGGCCAGGAGAAAAAAGGAGGAACAGAAGGCAGAGGTTGAAGAGGAACGACAACTCAAAAGAGAGTTAGATCAAGTGGAGGTCGAATGCCAGAGGAAATCAGAACAGGAAGCGGCAACGGAAGTTGAACGCAAGAGAAAAGCAGAACAAGAAGTAGCAGCAGCAGCCGAACGTAAGAGGAAAGCCGAACAGGAAGCAGCGGCAGAAGCAGAGCGCAGGCGAAAAATAGAACATGAAAAGGCAGAAGTAGAGCGGCTACGGAAAGAGGAGGAAGAAAAGAAAAGAAAAGAAGATGAGGATAGAATACTAGAGAACATCGAGACATCTCCCCAAGGCGCAGAATCACAAACAGAGCTATAGCCCATCGAAGTGCATGTAGTCAATACACAAGCTACACTCTCTGATGTGAGTTATTACGAAGGGCAAGAAGAAGAAGTATTCAATCTTACCAGGCTCACATATGATCAGTTCTCCTTCAAGATCTGATAGGAGAAAAGAAGGTGCCTGGCCCGAAATCCTTCCGCCTCATCCACAGCCGCAACGGAGAAAGATATAGTCCTAGACACTAGGAATAACCCAGTAATGATAGCATCGGCCGGCACAGCCTTCGCCGTGGCCACGGAGGAAAATGTAAACAAAATGAGCAGAGATATCCTCTCTCTACAAAATAAGCTACAAGAAGTCGAGCAAAGGGAGGCAAGGGCAGAAAGGAAAAGGTAGCATTAAGGGAAGAGATTCAACAGCTCCAAGACAAAACTGCCTCTATCAATGAAGTACCGCTCACTGTCCTAAGAGTGCTGGATATATTAGAGGTCACCATGAGGCAGGTCTATGGGGAAATGTTGACTATAAAACAAACAGTTGCCCCCTTGGTGAAAGCCCAAGTAGAGACCAAGCAGAGGAGCGAGCAACTGAAGGAGGCCTCAACAACTTTGGATAGAATGATAGAATGGACAGGCCGATACCCCCAGGCTCCCTAAAACCTGCCAAATAAAGACTGGATCCACACACAAGATGGCAAGGTTCAGATATGGATTAAAATGCAGTCTAAAGATAAGCTGTCCAAGGACCTGGATAAGGTAATGGCCACATACGAGCATCTAATCAGCGGCATCGATTCAATGCATGTCCTTCATCACATTCCATCGCTAGGTGCATTGAGCGAGGAGAAGACATGAGAACAGGTGGATCAGGAGATCCAAACATTTTTGCAACCCATTAGACAAGCCGCTGACACTTCCGATCTTGCCGCATCACAGGAGAACTTGGGCAAGTTCCTTGTCACACCAGTCTAGATCTACACCAAACTCGCCTCCCTATCCAACCTGGTCACGCAGAAAAGAGAGACTTTAATCCCAAATGCCTTGGAGTGTCTACATCGGTTGAGAGAAGAAGTTCCTTTGATTTCCCCCATAGCGGCAGATTATCGTACGTGGCAGAACTTCCTCAGAGAGCAACAAGTTGATGCCCCTGACCTCGTGATCACGTGCACATCCTCATGATCGGGTGGCAGTAGGTCACAGGTCACACTTGGAAATAGGTCGCAGGTCGCACTTCGTAGCTGGGTCGCAGGTCGCAGCTCTCATTCAGGTCGCAGGGCAGCTTAACATTTGGGGAGGCAAAAAGTCAGGAAGCCCAAAGGGAAAATTTTGGTCAATAAAACTTCCTTAGAGAAGATTGTAATGGGGCTTTTTGGTTTGGGACTCGAGCTGAGTACATTGTATTACCTGGATTATACAATTTTAGCATGAATACAAGAATTTTAAAAAATCCCTTTGTGGATCTGGTGTTGACATATGTATGAGCACTATTGAGTATTATATTTTCAGTTTCTAAACATCTTTAGATTAAGGGAACTGTATCTTCAATTCATATCACAATTGCATAACAGTTTGCTAAATATATGTTAATGGTGGTTGAGTTCATTTCACTTTCTTAATGAATTTTGATGACTTTGTTTATTAGCATTTGTGTTATCATTTAAAACTTTTATGAAGTGAAGGGTGTTCTTGTCGTAAGGAATTGTTTCTATTGTGGTCAGAACAATTTATAAGCATGACCCTAATGATGTGTTGTTAACAACACTTCCTTCGGTACTTATGCTTTATTATTTCCTCTTGCTACTCATAGTGTTATATGTACATTTCATGCATCAATCATATGTCTTGTATCATTTGATTAAGTGTGTATCCACAGGTTTATAGAGTCTAAGCGAGACCCAAAGAAAGGAGAAATCATCGGTAGCCGAACCCACACCTCGGACGAGATCCCTATTCCAAACGGTTCAAGGTCTAATTGGGAATTTTTACTAGGGAGATCCCCTGCTGTTGGCCGGACAGATTTTCCCATCAACACCCCAGAAATCCTCGAAGATGCTTTATGGTTGTGGGGATTTTCCATTCCTTAAATGTATTTAATTTTGTTAGGGTCTACCTTAACACCCTCATGAGATACAATATGACCCAAATATTCCACCCCCTCTACTCTAAAGAAACATTTGGAGGTTTTTGCATATAATTGTTTCTCCTCCAATAGTTTGAGCACCTTGTCAACATGTTGAACATGATCCTTCCAAGACTTGTTGTAGATTAGTATATCGTCAAAAACACTAACACAAATTTTCTAAGGAAGGGTTTGAAAATGGAATTCATCAAACCTTGAAATGTGGAAGGAGCATTAGTAAGGCCAAAATGCATAACCAAAAATTCATAATGACCCTCATGAGTTTTGAAAGTTGTTTTCGAAATGTATTCAGTCTTCATTCAAATTTGATGATATCCAGAACGAAGATCGAGCTTGGTGAAGTAAATTGCTCCATGTAATTCATCTAATAATTCATCAATGATAGGGATGGGAAATTTATCTTTAATAGTGAGCTTGTTGATCTCCCTATAATCCGAACACATACACCATGATCCATCCTTCTTGTGCACTAATACTACTAGAGCAGAGAAAGAACTTTGACTAGGTTGAATTATACCAGCCTCTAGTATTTCTGCAATAATACGTTCAATCTCGCTCTTTTGAGCATAAGGATATCTGTAAGGCCTGATGTTTAGAGGAACACTTCCCAAAATCAAATAAATAGCATGATCATGATCATGAATAGGTGGGAGTCCTTGGGAAGTCTCAAACACTTTAGAATGATTGTCCAATACTTTTTGGAGATCTGGAAAAATTGATAATTTTGATGTTTTAACCTCTAGTGAGCATAATTGTGCAATTACATCTCATTTTTATTTCTTCAAAATCTTTTTCATGACATTAGAGTTGATTATATTTCTCGGCTTCCCTGTGATACCCCGTAATTCAACTTCCTTTCCTTCCAAAAAAAAATTCAAGAAAAGTTCGTGAAAATCAAAAGCTACCATCCCGAAAGATTTTAACCATTGTACACCTAGTACAACATCGGCACCACCCATTAGAATGGAGAGAATTGGACTATTCAATACATATTACCCCATGGTTAGCTTGATATTATGGCACTTTTCAGAGAAATTTATAGTTCCTCCATTTGCAACCATCACTTGACACTCTGGTGCTAGGTATAGGAAGCAATTCAATTCCTTGGCTACCTTATAATGAATAAAATTATGGATACTACCTGAATCAATCAGCATTATTACATTTTTCTTCCTGATATGTCCTTCTATATTGAGAGTTTGAGGAGTGGTAATTCCTGCCAATGCATTACGGGATATGGTCGGATTCATTTTTTCTTCCTCTAGGGTTGGTTCCTGGTGTATATCCTCTTCTTTTGAAGTTTCTTGTTCATTGTCTTCCTCCTATTCACAATATATGTAAAATAATTTCTTCTCAGCGCATTTATGACCTTTAGTGTATTTTTTATCACAACTATAGCAAATCCCTTTTTCTCTTTTTTCTTCCAATTGTTGTGATGTCAACTTTGTAGCTTGTGGAAGTCTAGCAGTAGCAACACTTCCATTTTTATAGTTGTGAGTAGTAGGCTTCCTTGTCACCATAATTTTGCTTTCAATTTTTCTTGCCAGCCTGAATGCCTTCTCTAATGAATCAGGTTCCCAAAGGCGAACCTCATGTTGGATGTTATCCTTTAAAGTCCCTATGAATACATCAATCATGTGCTCCTCTATAATATACTTTACCCTTATATTCAATTTTTGGAAGTCCTCAATGTGCTCCACCATTGAACCCTTTTGTTTGAGATTTATCAATTGGCTAAAGAAGGTGTTTCTCTTTATATCCTCATAATGTGCTATTATTTCCTCTATAAAATTGACCAAGCGACAATTTGTTTACAAGAGAAAAGCCATCAATACCATACAAACATATTGGGTTCTAAATATAAAGTTGCAATGTATACCTTTTATGTGTTTTGCACATTATGGAGATCAAAGTATTGTTCCATATGTAGTATCCATGTTATGGGATCCTTGCCATCAAACTTCCTCATATCGATATTTGGAATATGGTGGGTCTTCAATCCAACATTAGAGTTTATGAAATCACGATTAACGTTTATTTTGTTATCATGAGTTTGCTCTACTTTTTCTCCTTTAGGAATAATTTCTTGTAGAAACTTTGTCAAACCTTCGTTCAAACCTTTCATGTCTACTTTTAGATCATTCTTCATGTCTTCCATGTTACCTTTCAATTTTTCTTCTATATCATTGATCTTAGCTTCCATGCCATCCATCTTAGCTTCAATTCCATTCTTCAAACCATCCATCTTGGCTTCTGAGTCTTTTTTCAAACCATCAATCTTATCTTCCATTTCATTTTTGGTTACTTTTTGCGAGAGAAAATTTTGTTGCACTTGGTCCCGTAATTTTCGTATATAATGTTGCATTTCTTCGTCTTCATGTGTCATGGTAGAGATTTCTGAGGGCTTAATGGGTGTGGAATTATTTTTGGGAGGCATTATAAAACTAAATACTGATATATATGCTTCAATATGCCCTTGGAATCACTTCAAACTGATTTTTCAAACAGAAGTTATGCAATTTTTTTTAAATACACACATTTTTCTTGCTTTTCGGAGCTTGATCTTCAAATGGTTGTAACTATGTAATTTCATATCTCTGAGAACTGAACTTCGATCCTATCATAGCCCTCTGAGTCTTCTTTCCAATGCCACTGG
Source organism: Pinus albicaulis (assembly GCA_034641835.2). Classification (NCBI taxonomy): domain Eukaryota; kingdom Viridiplantae; phylum Streptophyta; class Pinopsida; order Pinales; family Pinaceae; genus Pinus; species Pinus albicaulis. The sequence goes on along the minus strand of CM076577.1, from coordinate 998,650,587 downwards.
TTAGACCTAATTTGGATTCTTCAAGATAAAGTTATGTCCAATCTCCAATAATGTCCTAATTATGGGCTAGTTCAGCAAAGAAAATTTGTACGGTGTGCCACATGTCACTGTTTTTTACCCTCATCTCTAAAATCGATACATAAGAAACTTCAGTTTGTGCAATTTCATTCACTTTTTACAAAATTCCAATCTGATGTCTGAAGCGAAAGTTATGACGATTTTCCCTCGGCCACCTGTTTGAGATGAAATTATGGAGCCTGCAAAAACCATAACTTCGTTAGATCATATTTTTGAAAATATAGCAAACCAAGATCTGAAATTTTTACATGAAGTTCCTCAGTACTTCGTCTCAAATGGGTTTTTTTTCAACTTATGAATTTTCGTAGAAAAAAAGTTTTAGCGAAAATACCAAGATGGCCTGTTTACAGCAGTGAAACCCTAGAATCCAAAGTTTTTATATCAAATGTTATGAAACCAGCTCACAAGAGAGATAAACGACTTAGAAATAAACCTCTTCTACATGAAAACCTTCTTTACATTAGATAAATGAACAATTTTTAGATGATACAAATGAAAAAACCACCTTTCTATATATGGGAGTCCAATGGGTCACAATATAATCTTAGCCGACATAACAATAACAATTTAAGGGCACAACAATAACAATAGTGGACTTATATGGGGCGCAATAATAACAATATGGGTACTACATGGGCACAACAATAATAATAAGGGGGCTATACTAACAATAACAATAAGGGGATACACTAGCATTATAGGGACCTAGCATTGCATGGACTTAAACTTGGTGATATGTTAAGGGCAGTATTGTGGCATTGTTGTCAGAATCACCGCCAGTTTCTGCTCCTATATTCACACTCTTTTTTGTTTACTTACTATTGTAACTATATTTAGCATAGAAATTCGATGATTATGTAAGTTCTATGGTTAATAGACGACATTTTCAGCTCCTATGGATATGATTTAGAGTAGAAATTCGATGAATCTATACGTTTTCACGTTAATAGATGAAATTTTTGAGCTCTTGTGGATATGAAATAGCATATATCATCTTTTCAAGTACATCGTTTACTTATGATTTGTGCACTTAATGAGAGCGAATCGAGAACTAAGCTTCCATTTCTTTGCTTATCTAGAGTATAGTAGCATTATTAGTTGCAAAGGACGTGTGTGGATATAGAAGCTAAGTTTTATTCATTTTCACTGCAATTTTTATAGGCATATTCTCTATTTGTGTGGTTTGGAGGAGCATGAACTAAGAAATTTGGTGATTTTAATAGTCAAATGCTTGCATGTCCCTCCAAAACAAATTTGTTTCAAAATATTAATGCTTGAATGCATTCACATGATCTATAACTAATAAGAAGCTTGTGATTATTATGATGCTTACCAATGGTTTAATTAATTGTTTCCGTACATGCGTAAGGATAAAAATCCCAGTTTTCTATTTAATTTCATGCTCATAGTATATCAAATATTGGTTTTGGAAATGAGTTTTATAATCGATAGCTTTGTTGAATCATACTTTTTATGGTTATTATTGCCCACTAGTTTTTTACCTTCTAATTTGTAAAGCCACATGGTTCTTTACTCAATCAAAAACTACAGGTAGTGTAGTGGAGCTCTGCTCTTGAGGTTAGGGATAAATTTTCACCCATATATTTATGATGCAAAATAATGTTTAGGAGCTAATGAATCTTCCAACTACTAACTACTTAAATCTTCCTTTCACGTTGAATGGCCTTGCATACAAGGTTTTCCAACGGTACATGTGTAGAATGGAAGGTTGGTTTTCCATATATTTGATACAATATATGGCAGATGTTGGACTGAGGTGAGAGCCCACTTTTTTATGCCATTTTCCATGTTATATTATTTTTTGAAAATGTATTCGGGATTTGGTCTAACTACAATGTAAAGTGAAAAAACAGATGCTTGATGGGGGTCACGTCCTAATGTTGCAAGGGCACTCCCTTGTTATAGAGTCTCTTTTTGGAGGTCTTGACATCTGAAACAAATCATGGGTGTATTATTTTTTCTGAAAAAGACCTTGACTGTCTTGGTGTGCTGAAGGAAACCTTGGTAAATTTCGAACCAACTTTGCGAGAGTGGAAAGAAACAACAATTGCAGATTTAGCGATTAGGAATCATAACAAGGTCACTTTGTTCTTTGATAAAATCTGATGGTCCAATATTGAATTCTTGGGGATTGTTTCACCTACCACATATGCTTGTAGTAATTTATTGAACACAAAAAACAACTGGACATCCTGTTCTTGTGTGCATACATGCAAGAAGTCTTGCATATGACATAGAAAATATGTTTGTTGTAGAGGTTGTCAACTTTGCAATGTTGCAACTAAAGAGGATTATGTCTCATCTATCACAACCAATAACCAGTCAGTTGATTATGGTTGTACACTTCTCTTCGCTAGGTTTAAATTTCGTGATTCAATTAGGATAATTCTTTCCATCAAAATTCTTAGGTTGCCACTTTGCAGACATAGATACTCTTGCATGTTATAGCCATGATATTGTGAAAAAGCCTCATGAACTTTATCAATGCATGCTTATTCCTGTGGATAATTTTTTTCTTGCAGCTGAAGCAACAAACACAAATTTCCCAGGCATGTTGCATGGCGCTTTTGCCACGTCCATACTGGTTGTTGTTGAATGTATAAGAGGAATTCGTAGCTTTTGGTTTGAAATGGTATGGTGCTAGGGTTGGTTCTCACATAATGTCTCGGTTGTAGTGGCATGGGAAAAATCGTTGTGCACATCTTCCGACATCAACAATGGAAATAGATGAGTTCGCGAAGGAACTAGCCGTTATAGAGACAAAGGAGAGGGATTTATTGCTTTCTCGACAAAAGGAGAGTTGGTTGTAGTATGTGGGAACCTTCTCTCATGTGCACAGTACTAAGTTGTTGTTCTGCATATTTTGGAAGAAAACAATCATTTGAAGTTGTTTCAGTTTGTAACCGGGGAGCAGCACATAATTGAGCAAATACCTCTGCAAATATCAATGATGCGGATATGAAGATATACACAATATACCCTCAGAATAGTCATGATTTGATGGCATAGCAAATATTTTGTAAATATTAGACTTGGAATTTTGCAAAATCATGTGTTTGTCCAACATCTTGAGCCCTTAATATATGTCAATTGCCTAAGATACACAAATGAAGTTATCCTAGCCCAATACACCATCTACTTGGAGGACACATGATTATGAACAAATCTTTATAACAACATTTAGCATATGGAACTATTCAATACAACATACATACAATACATATTTTTTATATAGAGCTATTTGAATGCTTTAAATCTCAACTTGTGAGGAAACAACTCTTCAAACTTCATAAGTGTAGAATCTTCAATTTTCCTTGTGTTTTAACATAAATGGATTAAACTTTACGTCTTACTTTAGTCAAAACTTCCCAAATGATATATTTACTTAGTGCTTTAACATAGTTATCTGATACTCATATAGTGGTTGATGTGCGGTACAATATAGTAGGCTCTTTAGGTGTGTTCACATTAGAGGCTTGCTACATGTTGCAAAGTCAAACGATCGCTCTTAGATACATGACATTGATACATCACTTTTGCTTGGATTCTCTGGCTCTTCTTGAATTGAGTACAACACAATGATACCATCAATGATAAAGACCTTTGAATTGTTCACACAAGATGCAACTCTTTCATTCCTAAAATCTACCATGTATGTTTTCCTCGCATATTGGATGTGGCATTGTCACATGATTGTCGATGTAATGCCAAACTATTATATCGCTTGCACTGACATGCATATATACCTCTCTCTTAGAGGAAGAATTACCTGCTTAACCTGATTAATTCACTTCCTCACCTTTTACCTTTTGACTCGCTCTATTGCCTTGAAACATCTATGAGGGATTTTATCACCCAACAACTTCCCATATTTTGATAGCACACCCAGGTCCCACATGCAATCCTCTACTTTACCATTTCCATTCAATACCCCCCTCGCCAACTATTTCTTGATACATTCCACATCCACACCCTCATTTCTTGCAAAATTGCCTCAATGACACTTTACATTCCTCTACACTTCTATCATGCTCCTAATGCAAATGGTAGTAAATATCTTCAATACACAATAGAGTAATAGAGTAATTGCTAAATGACTTTTACAATTATTTAAATTTTTTAAATTAAATAATTTTAATTTAACAATTATTTTTAAAATAAGACAAAAATAATCACTTCTTTAGAGTTAAATAATTAAAAATTTGAAAATTTGAAATATCAAATTTTAAAAATTAGAAAATATATTTATGTCTATAAAGAAATTTTTATAAAAGTTTATCAGGAGACTTACCTGATATTACATCATTTAATTTAAAAGTGAATAATAAATTATAAAGCCACCACTTGCCGGATAAGACGAATCGTATACATTGAAGTCAAAATGGCTGGCGGATTTGAATATACCTAATGTTCATCATAGATAACTACAATATAGCCTGCCTATGCGCCAATATAGTAATAAGATTGAGAGCGAATAATAAATTATAGACGTACCAATGCCGGATAAGGGCCCAGGGGGTCGTATTCATTAAAGTCAGAAAGGGCACGAGGATTTGAATAGAAAAGAAAGAAAATAATTAAAAGGATTTGTATTAAAAGAAAGGGAAAAAAAACCTAGAGCTGTCACTCTGACGGATAGATTGTCGTTTTATTTGTGAAAAATATCGTGCCAATTACTGGGTGAAAGTTGACTTGCAAGGAATCCCGATCGCTCAAATATGGGAACCATCTTTCTTTCGGTCCTGCGGACCTGATAGAGCAAAGTTCGTTATGGATTTTCGTTGGTTGCCTCAAACTCTTCCTCCGACTCTGCCTACAACATGGAGGGCAACTGCTGGATGTGGGGCTCTCATTTTCTTCTTGTTATGCTCTTCGATATTATTGCACAAGAGACGAAGGAACGGAGGCAGATTGCCTCCAGGACCCCATCCATGGCCAATCATCGGAAATCTCCACCAAATCAAAAAGCCTGTTCATCATGCTCTGAAAGACCTCGCTGACAAATACGGTCCCATCATGTTTCTCCGCTTGGGCTCTGTACCCACCGTGGTCGTTTCTTCTTCCGAGATGGCCACACACTTCCTGAAAACTCAGGATTCCATATTTGCCAGCCGACCTGCAACTTATCCTACAATTTCAAGAGCATGATATTGGCTCCCTATGGAGATTATTGGAGGCAAATGAGGAAGCTCTGCGTGTTGGAACTGTTAACCTCTAAGAGAATCGAGTCCTTCAAAGATGTGCGAGAGGAAGAGGTGTGCGCGATGACTCGGTCTGTTTGGGAGCAGAGCCAGAACGGCACAATTGCTGTGAATATGAGTAAGGCCATCCTCACACTTTCCTCCAATATAATTTCACGAATACTGTTCAGGAGGAAAGTTTCTGATGATGACTTGGGAGCTGATGGCAAAGGATTTAAACACATGTTACTGGAGCTGTCAGCCGCTGTCGGAGTTCTCAACATTGGAGACTTCATACCTTATTTGGACTGGATGGACTTGCAAGGCATCAAGCGGCGTATGTTGGCAATAAGCAAAACATACGATGCCTTCGCTGAGAAAATTATAGATGAACATCTACATGTTGTTCATGGCCAGGAAGAGGCAGCGCATGTTAAAGATTTCGTGGACGTGTTGCTCCAGATGACAGCAGATAACAATCATATAATTAAGGGAGACACCAAAGCCAGACGGGAAATAGTTAAATCGATTATGTTTGTATGTAGTTAGGGGCTTCGCCATTTTGTTTCCAAGTATTTTCTACTTTGTACTTTTATGGTAGATGTAGATGTAGGTAGATTTGGAATTTGATGAATAAAAGTATTATATAGTCACATAAGCTCTGTTCTTCAAATTTCAAAATATTCAATAAAAAAACTGCAATGCAATTAATAAATTATTAAGTTCAGCAATTCAATATGAATATTAGATTGACAAAATAAAGTGTTTGTACAAACAGGACATACTCATCGCTGGAATGGAGACGTCGGCATCCACATTAGAATCGACAATGAGTGAGCTGCTCAGACATCCCCATGTCCTGAAAAAGTTGCAGGAAGAAATAGAATCCACGGTCGGAATACCTGGCAAAGTAAACGGATCCGATGTGGGAAGGATGAAGTACCTCCAATGTGTTGTGAAAGAGTCGCTGCGATTACATCCACCAGGGCCGCTGGCGGTTCCCCATGAATCTCTAGAGACCGCGACCGTATGCGGATACAATATACCTAAGAAAACAACAGTAATGGTGAATGTGTGGGCTATTGGAAGGGATCCCAATGTGTGGGGGGAGGATGCTTTGGATTTCAAGCCGGAGAGATTCATGCATGAATTAGGTGAGCATGATAATATTATGGATTTAGTGACAGGTCAATCAGATTTCAGGATGCTTCCCTTCTCAGCAGGGAGGAGAGGGTGCCCAGGGGCCACCATGGCTATTCCCATGATTGAGCTTGCACTGGCTCAGCTGCTGCATTCTTTTGACTGGACTAGGGTAGATGGTGATGCATCAGAGCTGGATATGACAGAAGAAGGTGGGTCTTCTGTGTCCAGACAAGCTCCACTCTTTGCTTTTCCAAAGGCAAGGAGGGGAGGCCTTTGACTGTATGTATGTTGAGAAGTATCTGGTTGTGGTGCCTGAATTGTATGGTTTTATTAATATTAAGATTATGTCAAGATATTTTCTTTTAACCATCACGATGGATTGGAGTGATTTAGTAATTTCGGTAAACCCCGACCATGGAGAATAGCATAAATTAGTTTGTTTTTTTTATGACGACCAAAACTGCTCCACCCGATTTTATTATTTTTACGGATTCAGTCTCCTCGCCTAAATCTTATATGCCTGTGATGATTATAATTGAGTGAAATTCTGTGAGTAGACTGAAAGATTAATGGACAGAAGAAAGGGAGTACGATCCCCTTTGTCGTAGATAAGCCTTTCTTCACAATCCAGCACCCCCCTGCTGTATAAAGTATTAACTGAAAGGTTGGTGGTAGCAGAGCAGGGAGCGGAATTGAGCCAGCAAGTTTTTCGTTGAAATCATTCTGTAAATGATCTCACCCTCTATTTATCGAGAAGAAAACACATGGAAATGAGAATGATAAGAAAGGAAGGTTAAAAGAGATTAGCTCCAGCATCTATAGTGTTGGTATTTGAAATTGATTTGCAAGTAAAAACCAGGTTATAGCGTTGGTATTTGAAATTGATTTGCAAGTAAAAACCAGGTTCAACTCTAAGATGCTTCACCCATTACAAATAAATATATATTACTGATATAATATTGTTTTTAATTTTTAATTATAATTTTTTTTTTTTGTTCATTTGTATTATCAAAATTTTAGGCAATAAATGTAAATGTCATGTTTATCTTATGCTTGGTTGGTTATGAGACTAAAGATTATTTTGAACTCAGATGAGGGAGAGGAACTATGATTATCCAATTTGAAACATAATTGATATAATTAAACCAAAATTTAAAGTCAATGAGGTATGCTATAATTTTCTTATACATAATTAATGTAACTGAAGTAATTATATTGGGTTTTGAATACATAATTAATGTAGCTGAAGTAATCATATTGGGTTTTGAATACATAATTAATGTAACAGAAGTATTATATTGGGTTTTGAATACATAATTGATGTAATAGAAGTAATTATATTAGGTTTTGAAGTAGTTGATGCATGCTATTTTGAAGTAAGTAATTAATATATATATTTTGTTTTTAATTGTTTTTGGAATAAATGTATATATAGTAGATATTATTTTTGGGATTCAACTGCGTTAAAGTAAGTCATTCATATCATCTATGACTATTTCCTTTAGAGGTAGTGATAATTGACTAATTTCTCATGATTTTTTGAATAGTTCACTTAGCAGGTGATGCTCACAAGTTTCTCATGATTTTTTGAATAGTCTACTTAGCACTCATTGCATCGGGTGTGAGCTCACACGGGTGAAGAAGTGAGATTGAAACTAGTGAAATGAATCACATAGGGTAACGAGAAGTCCTAGTTACCAGGGGAAATGAATCACATAGGGTAACGAGAAGTCCTAGTTACTAGGTGCAAGCTTAGGAAGTGATGTTTGACACTATGTGATTCATTTCACTAGTTTCAATCCCACTTCTTCACTAGTTGCAATGAGCTAAGTGGACTACTCAAAAAATCATGAAAACTAAGACTACCTCTCATGGAAATGGTCATAGATGAATAAGTTATGATTGACACTATGTGATTCATTTCACTAATTTCAATCCCACTTCTTCACTAGTTGCAATGAGCTAAGTGGACGATTCAAAAAATCATAAAAACTAGGACTACCTCTCATGGAAATGGTCATAGATGAATGAGTTACTTAACGCAGTTGAATCCCAAAAATAATATCTAATAAAATGCATTGTGAAAACCCTTATACTTAAATGTATACATAATTAGGAACTTGTTATATTTAATGTAATTTTATTAGGCCAAAGTCCAAGCATGTGGAAATATAATACAACTGGTTTATTTAATTGATTTAAATGTTTGTAGTTTGAAGTATGAGGGGTTTCCGCAGTGCATTATATTAGATATCATTTTTGGGATTCAACTGCGTTAATTTAGTCATTCGTCTATGACCATTTCCTGATGCAATGAGTGCTAAGTGGACTATTCAAAAATCATGAGAAATTAGTCAGTTACGACTACTTCTCATGGAAATGGTCATAGATGAATGACTAAATTAACACAGTTGAATCCCAAAAATGATATCTAATATAATGCACTGCGGAAACCCCTCATACTTCAAATACTAAGAGTAAAGGGATCTCTTCTTGAATGGTTCATGAGGCACAATAGTTGCTAAGGTTTTGCAAATGGGGTAGCAAGCTAAGTGGGCTTGATTTTGGGGAAAACTCCACAGTTAAACGCGCTTGAGCCAGAGGAGTTCTGGGATGGGTGACCTCCCGGGAAGTCCTGGTTACCGGGTGCAAGCCCTGAAAGTGATGATTGACGCTATGTGATTCATTTCACTAGTTTCAATCCCACTTCTTCACCCTGAGCATCACCGATGCAATGAGTGCTAAGTTCATTCAAAAATCATGAGAACACTGCCATTTAATTACTTCATGGAAATGGTCATAGATGAATGACTAAATAAATGCAACTTTGAATCCCAAAAATGATATCTAATATAATGCACCGAAGGAAACCCTCATACTTCAAATACTAAGAGTAAAGGGATCTCTTCTTGAATGGTTCATGAGGCACAATAGTTGCTGTTTGGTAAAATGGGGTATGTAACAAGTGGGTCATGGATTTGGGAAACTCATAGCAAGCGCGTTTGAGCCAGAGGAGTTCGGGGATGGCACCTCCCGGAGTCTCACGAGTGCAAGCTCGAAAGTGATGATTGACGCTATGTGATTCATTTCACTAGTTTCAATCCCACTTCTTCACCCCTGTGAGCATCACCTGATGCAATGAGTGCTAAGTGGACTATTCAAAAATCATGAGAAATTAGTCAGTTACGACTACTTCTCATGGAAATGGTCATAGATGAATGACTAAATTAATGCAGTTGAATCCCAAAAATGATATCTAATATAATGCACTGCGGAAACCCCTCATACTTCAAATACTAAGAGTAAAGGGATCTCTTCTTGAATGGTTCATGAGGCACAATAGTTGCTGTTTTGCTGTGGGGTATGTTAAGTGGGTTTGATTTCTGTAAAACCCACGCTTAAGCGCTTGAGCCGAGGAGTTCTCGGGATGGATGACCTCCCAACTCTGCACCGATGCAAGCCCCGGAAGTGATGATTGACGCTATGTGATTCATTTCACTAGTTTCAATCCCACTTCTTCACCCCTGTGAGCATCACCTGATGCAATGAGTGCTAAGTGGACTATTCAAAAATCATGAGAAATTAGTCAGTTATGACTACTTCTCATGGAAATGGTCATAGATGAATGACTAAATTAACGCAGTTGAATCCCAAAAATGATATCTAATATAATGCACTGTGGAAACCCCTCATACTTCAAATACTAAGAGTAAAGGGATCTCTTCTTGAATGGTTCATGAGGCACAATAGTTGCTAAGGTTTTGCAAATGGGGTAGCAAGCTAAGTGGGTTTGATTTTGGGGAAAAGTCCACAGTTAAGCGCGCTTGAGCCAGAGGAGTTCTGGGATGGGTGACCTCCCGGGAAGTCTTGGTTACCGGGTGCAAGCCCCGGAAGTGATGATTGACGCTATGTGATTCATTTCACTAGTTTCAATCCCACTTCTTCACCCCTGTGAGTGGACTATTCAAAAATCATGAGAAATTAGTCAGTTACGACTAATTCTCATGGAAATGGTCATAGATGAATGACTAAATTAATGCAGTTGAATCCCAAAAATGATATCTAATATAATGCACTACGGAAACCCCTCATACTTCAAATACTAAGAGTAAAGGGATCTCTTCTTGAATGGTTCATGAGGTACAATAGTTGCTAAGGTTTTGCAAATGGGGTAGCAAGCTAAGTGGGCTTGATTTTGGGGAAAACTCCACAGTTAAGTGCGCTTGAGCCAGAGGAGTTCTGGGATGGGTGACCTCCCGGGAAGTCCTGATTACCGGGTGCAAGCCCCGGAAGTGATGATTGACGCTATGTGATTCATTTCACTAGTTTCAATCCCACTTCTTCACCCCTGTGAGTGGACTATTCAAAAATCATGAGAAATTAGTCAGTTACGACTACTTCTCATGGAAATCATACTTCAAATACTAAGAGTAAAGGGATCTCTTCTTGAATGGTTCATGAGGCACAATAGTTGCTAAGGTTTTGAAAATGGGGTAGCAAGCTAAGTGGGCTTGATTTTGGGGAAAACTCCACAGTTAAGTGCGCTTGAGCCAGAGGAGTTCTGGGATGGGTGACCTCCCGGGAAGTCCTGATTACCGGGTGCAAGCCCCGGAAGTGATGATTGACGCTATGTGATTCATTTCACTAGTTTCAATCCCACTTCTTCACCCCTGTGAGCATCACCTGATGCAATGAGTGCTAAGTGGACTATTCAAAAATCATGAGAAATTAGTCAGTTACGACAACTTCTCATGGAAATGGTCATAGATGAATGACTAAATTAACGCAGTTGAATCCCAAAAATGATGTTTGTAGTTTACTAATAGTTAGACTATGCCTAAATATAATTTATATAATTTATTGTTGCGGCACTCTCTAGCTCAGCATAAAAGAGATGCTATAATATATTGTCCATAAACATTTTGGCTTGGTCAAATTATATAAAAATAAAAATTATATATATATATATGACTTGGTCAAATTACATAAAAATTAATAAAATTAAAAAATATAAAATAAAATTATATATATATATGGGCAACTTAACTGGAAAGTCCGTGTAAATAGAAGTGTTATGATCAAAGTGATTAGAGTTCAAATCCCCTAACTACCTTGTGTCTATGAAGGGGGCTACATAGACACCTAGAGGTTATAATGATAGCTATTGGGTGGGTTAGTATAGTTCATTTTTGTACAATGTAACTCCTATGGTTCTGAAGGGGGCTACTTAGACACCTAGAGGTTATAATGGTAGCTGTTGGGTGGGTTAGCATATTTCCTTTTTGTACAATGTGACTCCTATGGTTCTTATCATTGTATTGGTCATTGCCATTACTAGTGTTTTTATTCCCGGATATATGTTGGTTATTTTTTTTTCAGTGTCTCTAGATGGGAAATTGTTAAGGAGGGGGATTTATCGTTCTTGGATGGGCAATTGTTAAGGAGGGGGATTTATGGCTCATCTTCCCTAAAAAGGTGAGTTTTTGGCCCCCTTCTCCAATAAGTTAAACCCTATCTATTATTTTTTATGGGAAATTGTTAAGGAGGGGGATTTATGGCTCATCTTCCCTAAAAAGGTGTCCAATAAGTTAAACCTTATTTATATCCCATGTTAAATGAGTACAAAACCAGCCTACTCTCACACACACATATATAAAACCAGCATAAAGTCATCTTAACTCCAAAATCTCTTGAAAAATAAAACATTTCCTCAAATTTTATATTCAAAAAAGTAGTTGGCACTTTGAGAGATGAGAGATTTGATCCATCTCAATGCTTGATAAATCTGAAGTTAAGATGGATCTATATTGGTATATCAAACATACTAAGCATACATAAAAATAGCTTACTAACACAAATAATTTTCATTTCTTAATATTATTTTTTAATAGAAATGAAATTTTTTGGACAATCAATAACTCCTTCACTATTACACTAAATTACACTAAATACAAGTATATGTCTCTTAAAACATGTAATTGAGAGAACGAACCATCTACTAAACTAAAATCCTTTTACTTAAATCTCAATTTAAAACAGAATAATAAATAATACTATTTCTAAAATAAATTAATCAACAAATCATTATTTAAAAAATCAATAAAATAAAAATATAATATATTAGTAGAAATATCCTAATAAATAATATGAAATATCATACAATAATCTTAATCCAAACCACCATACATATAAAAACTTGAATAATATAAATAAAAACAAAACAAAACTGTGATTAAAAATAAATAAAAACTGTCATTCAAACTGTGATCTAGAAAGGGCAATTATGCCAATTGTTTTTGGCATTTACCTTGAGATAACCAAACCCTTACAGTGCATATCTATCACACCAATTTTTTTTTTTTTTTTTTTAATTCATAGTGTGAACTATGACAAAAGTTTCATTTGGACAATTTCCCATGGCCTTATATGTCAGTCTGCCATTTATGGCAAGCTTAATTTGGAAAATTAGATCTTCATATTACATCATTTGTCATTAAAACAATGTAATAATTTCAATTACTTTTTAAAAATATATTTAATTATTGACCTCAATAAATGTTCCTACATTCAATTGAAAAACTAGAAAAATAAGTATGTTGCTGTTACCGCTAAAACAAAAAACGATGGAGCGAGAGTTTTCATGTGAAATAGGTTTCTAGTCAATAGAATTTATTTATTCCCTTTGCCTAGTACTGCTGCAGCTAAAGCAGCTACGCGTAAAGCACCTAATGGATGTGGTGCTCAGATTTATACTTCTCAATCCTTCGATACGTTGCACCAGGGCTTATATTTGATTTTCTTCAATTGATAAATTTCATTTGATTGATTGATAATTGGAGGAGCCTTTTTCAGCCAATAGCTTTCCACCAAGGGCCTTAGCCACCTGAGTCTTTAGTAATAACTTTTCTAGTAAAATTTCACTCAGAGAAAATTGCATAAAAGAGCATTTATTAATATTATTTTTAAAAATAACTCACAATCAAAATCCATTACATTAATTCTCGACCAGTCCGATAAATAAATAAATAAATAAAAGTTGTTAAAATTTTATTACTCTTTAACACAGAAATTCAAAACTAAAGAAAGATAGAGTTGGAACAAATGACAGCAAAATAGCTAAGTCCTAAATGTGAATCAAGCAAGAGATTCTATAAAGTATTTCAAAGTTAATAATTTATTAGGTGTGATGACAAAAAAATAACACTAGTAAAAAATGATGAAATTAATGACTAGGAGACTAAAAATGTTAGTCACCGCAATTATTTCAAGTGAATTACTACTAAATTTGAGCAATTTTAAGTGACCGAACTAAAAATGACTAACTTAAATGACTAATTTAGTCTTGAAATAAAATATACGACTAGATAATAAGTGGCTAAACTAAAAGCCACTAACTTAAACTACTAATTTAGTCTAGGGATAAAATATATGACTAGATAATAAGTGACTAAAGTAAAAGTGACTAACTTAAATGACTAATTTAGTCTAGGATTAAAATATATGACTAGATAATAAGTGAAAAAATTAATAATAATTAATGTAAATGACTATTATAGTCTAAGAATAGAAATATGGCCAAATAACAAGTACAACAAGTATATGAATTAGTCATTTATGTCAGTGATTTTTAATTGTGTCACTCCATATATGGAAAATTTCAATTTTGGTACCGAAGTGTTACATTTCACTATAGCCGGTGTCTCTGGATCCATTTGCAGTGTTAAAATTTAGAGACAAAGGGGTCTATGAATTTACAATGTTAAAATTATGAATACCCTTTGGTCTCTAAAGTTTAACAGTGCAGATGGATTCATCTACAATTAACATAATTGCATGTATCATCTATCAACTTTACACTAATGTCTTCATTATAATTTTAGTAAAGGTAATATTAATTAGATAGCCAAACTAATATTTATAATATTTATATTTAATATTTGGCCATAAAGTCTAATTTTTAAACTTCATTGATTTATGTTAAAAGTGTGAGTTGTTTTAAATCCAAGGTTAAATTTTCATATTTACATTTAATAACTAGATAAATGTAACATTTCTTATGTTAAACATGTGAGTTCATTTAAATCTAGTATTAAATCATCATATTTACATTTGATAAATACTAAATAGATAGACCTACAATATATATTTATAGACCTATTTAGTAAATAGGTATGAACATTTGTTAATTTAAGTATGAAACTTAATTAAATTTTTAATGATGTATGAACCTTTGTTTTTTTGTAAGTCCATGTTATATTCATGTAGGAAAGAAGGAGTACATATAGCTAGTTACAAAGCAGGTGATCTCACCTCGACTTGGTTTGTTGACAAAAAATTGCACCAGATGCAAAAAAAATGCAAAAGAGGGACTAGGGACATTGTCCATAAATGGTTGGGCCAAAGACACAAAAACACATATAAAACATAAAGAACACCAAATAGCATACTATTCTTCCAACGTTATGGATGCAGGGTTGTTCCTAGATGCAGTGGAGGATAGAAGTCACACTCACCGTGCCCTTCAAAGTGCGCCAACCAAGTCTCCAGCTATTATACTTTCTCAATGAGTTGATTTTGGCCACGCCAAACAACTACCAATATCTCTCCTGGACTTGGCACTGTAAATAGTGCATTCATTCCAATGTTGTCATCTTCTCTGCATGCTCCTCATGACATAATCTCTTAGTTTTTTCCACTCTTTCCATAAGGTTGTTGATAAGTGCACGACTGTTCTCTAGGAAAAAATGTTGGTTAACCTGCCCCTCATTTACCTCAAATTAATCAAACCCACGATTCCTCTTGCCACCACGGCCTCCTCCGCTCTGATGACTCTGTTTTTGAACCCTCAAACCCCCACCTATGTTATCCCCCCACTTACCTCCTCCACCACCCCCATGCGCACCCACACTAGCGAGTCGTGCACGCCCCGCAGTCTTTCCACCCTGGCGTGGAGCCGCCATGATTATTTATGAGTCTGCCAGCCCCACAGGGCCATGGATGACAGGGGAGAGAGAACACCCACACCACACCAGGGGCCTCATAATTCGCCAAGGTCGAGGAACCCTGTTGTGTGTAGAGTCGAGAGACCAGACCCCCCACTATAGAAAACAAACACCAACAGCGAGGGAGCCAAATGTCTTCTCCCACCACCACAAGGAAGCACAGAGACACCTCCCACTACCAGATAAATACTTCCACCACCAGCAAAAGCAAATACTATCACCCACCAAACTAACACAGGAACTTCAACAACAAATGATGACAAAGTAGCTGATGCCTGAGCGTAACTCCCCCAGGGCCATGATCAGCCTTCAAATTCTCCACACAGAGACCACACACCAATCCACCAAACACCGTCACACCCATGCTGGAGAGCATGGAATTTGGAAAAGAAACTATTTTTCTGCCACCACCCTCGAGGTTTCCTGGACTACAAATTCTAGCTTCCTCTCTTATCATGAAAAAATAGGCTCACTAAAAGCCAAGAAAAATGGAAACGAGTGATCTTGCTTCCCTTCAACTTCCTATCCTCAACCCAGACGTAGTCAATGGCTAAGAAACTGAGCAACATGGACTGATTGAACACACTACACTAGCGAATTCCCACGATAAGCACACACATTAAACCACGTGCACTCCCTCCGTAAACCTTCCTACGACGTTTACGCTTCCTCTTCATAGGCCACCATTAAGACCAGCACTAAACCATATTTATGAGTCTAATGTTGGGCTCCCTCATCTTCCCTTGCCTTATCCTTTCACCAGCTCTGAACTCCAATGCACAATTATTTTTCACACGAATTGCTAAAGTGAAGCAAGTAACTCTCAACCCATAACCCATTAACTCCTCACCCCTAACCCCTAAAATCCTTAACTGTTAAATCCCCTAACCCCTAAGCCCCTAATCCCTAATCCCATCTTAACCACTAACTCATTATTCACCTAACCCCTAATTGCACCTAAATCCCTTGACCCATAAGCCCCCAATCCCTAATCCCTTAACCACTAACTCATTATTCCCCTAACCCCTAAATGCACCTAAATCCCCTAACCCCAAACCCCTAAAACCCTAACCCCCTAATCACTAGCTCATTATTCCCCTAACCCCAATCCCTGATCCCTTAACCTCTAACTCATTATTCCCCTAACCCCTAAATGTGCCTAAATCCCCTAACCCCTAACCCCTGAATCCTTAACCCCTTAACCACTGACTCATTATTCCCATAGTCCCTAACCCTAAGCCCTAAGCCCCTAATCCCTAATCTCTTAACCAATAACTCATTATTCCCCTAACCCTTATAACGGTCCTTAAAACTCATTGAGACTATCCATTCCAAACGATAGCAGGTCTAATTGGGACCTATGATCGGGTTAATTCCCCCATGTTGGCAAGATTAAAATGGTTAATCTTCGATATACAAAATGTAGATCTAATCTTTCATTAAAAAGAGTGAACCATACCCTCTCTGCCAAGCTATTCCTATCGGTTGCTTGGCCTCTTCTTGCTCTCACATGAATGTAATCTTTCTTGATTGGTACAGAAGAAGGTTTCACATTATCAACTATTTGTTTGGGACAACTTTCAGTTGTTTCATCACTGTTACATTCTTCAAGCTTATCCTTTAAATCATCCTAGTATTTTGTACTCTCTCCAACTTCGTAGTGCTTTCCATTCTTCTCAGTCTCATCTGTTTCCTTGGTTTGTTAAGGGACAAGGTCAACAACATTAGGATGTTTTTCCAACAAACAAGGGTATTTCCAGGACACAATCAGGTGGAGCAAGAGTATAATCGCCAAATTTCTCATGAATGTGGGACACTCGAACTTAAGCTTTTCTGTAGCAGTCGTGAGGTGCAGTGTGGTTATTGAGACTTCATCAGATGCCCATTCTCTGGACTCAAATTATGTGACAACACTGTGGCTGAGTTTGAAACTGGAGATTGAACATACATTTGGTTTAATTGCAGTAGACATTTTCATCGATAAATGTAAATAAATGGCTAACAAATACTAGAAATTAATAGATAGAGAAGACATGGCAACAATCAACAATACCTAAAAAATTGTTACATTGAGACACAAATAATAAATAAGTATTGTGCACAAACAGAGACCAACGAAACTATCATCTTAACCCCTAACCCCTTGAACACTAATTCTCAACCCTTAACCCATTTAACCCATAAACCCTAAACCTCTAAACCCTTAACCCCTATCCCCTAAACCCTTAATTCCTAACCCATTTAACCCCCTAAACCCTTAAACCCCTAACCCATTTAACCCCCTAAACCCTAAACCTCTAAAACCTAAACCCCTCACCCTTAAACCCTAATTCTTGGCCCCTAACCCATTTAACCCCCTAAACCCCTAAAATTGTAACCCATTTAACCCCTTAAACTTAACCCCATTAACCCCTATCCCCTAACTCATAAAATCCTTAACTGCTAAATCCCCTAACCCCCTAATCCTCTAAACCCCTAACCCATTTAACCCCTAAACCCTAAACTCTAAACCCTTAACCCCTAACCCATTAAACCCCCTAATGCAACAAGCACATGCCAAGCCAAACTGCATTACCTTTTTATTCACAATGATGTTATTCATTGACAAGATTTATTCAAACCAAAAATTTTGCCATGGCGTAGGGTAGGGATTAACTTGAAATCGATGGCCTTTTAGGTGCTAATATGTTTTGGTTTATCACATACTGCACTTGCCATGTGTTGATTTAGAGAGAAACCACTGCAAGTAATGATATGGTCTCCAAAACAAAGAAGGACCCATGAATGCGACTCTGTGTTTGCCATGAGAATGAAGGAAACCCTTTGAAACATGCAATAAGAAAACACGTGGAATTGAAATGTCAATTGAGGATAACATAAAAATGTGGTTGTAGAGAATTTGATGAAAGACGCAAAAAAAAATGCTACTGTAATGAGGCATCCTTGTCAGTCTTTTGGGAAAGAATAAGTTTAAGAAGCTCGAAATAACTCTTGGAGTCATGTTCAATGAGTGACCATAAACTTAGGGGTGTTAGAGTGGCTAATAATCATAATTTATGGTGGATGATATTCACCATACATAACATTTGTCGTTTAGGTCATTTGTTTGATGCTCAATGTTGGTGAATCAATATATTATATCATGGCACCGTATATTTATTTTTTAAAGGAAAAAATCTATTGAACATGAAATAAGTTGCATCTTGTGTAAATGTTTAATGTCATGATGTTGTGAATGGTTTGAACATTATATGTATCATATATTTGTAATCACTTCTTTCAATTTTACTTTAAGAAATAAAGGAAGAGGTGCAGGGCCTTACCATAAGAAGGACTTGCACTAACTCGTCTCCTCATATCATTCAAACATTAGCCCATAAATCAAACACATACCCTAATTTCTCTAGTATGGAAACCCTTGGATGCATATGATAATGAACTCCTCCCAACCGCTAGTTTTAACCCAACTATTGAATGTCTTTGGTTGGCATGTGTAAATGGCTTTAATGGATCCATGGATACGTATGAAATCCAATTTTGCATTGAAATGATACAAATACTCAAATTAACATGAGGTATAGAAATTTCAACCTTACAACTCTCTCATCCAATATTAAATACTTCACTAATTAGTGAAGGGGTAATCTACTTAACTGTATATTTATTAAAAGCACTCATAGTAACACAAGAAAGTAATAATAGTATTTAATATAAAATTATAATATAGGTATATGCTAAATTGGCATGTGAAACCCCCTTGTTCGCGGGACAATGGATGCCCTTCATGCAATGATTTAACTATTTAATCCATGGAGGTATACATACCTCAATTTCCCTTGGATTCAAACCTGTGACATTTAAAAGGGAAACAATTTAACACAATTCTAACAAGTAAATACAAACTTAATTTGTATATGTATCAAAGTTAGTCTAAGTGTTGCATGACATGCTTAATTTTGCACGAAATCAACAGAACTCGTGAACGGTTGATCACAATAGGCACGTATGGTCGATTCTAATTATCATAGGTATATTAGTTTGGTTTTCCCAATCCACAAATTGCACACATTGTTACTATTGTTAAAGGTATGCCATGTTGGTTTACTTGTTCAACATCATGCACATTTGGTCGTGTTCATTAAAGGCATTTTAGTTCATTGAAAAAACCAATATTTTGCCAAGATGATCAACTTAGATTGGTGATGTATTAAGTTGGTTATTAACATCTATTTTTTATTAACACTATCTAGGAGAAAACAAAATAACTTATAAATACAATTGCCTTTCTTTTTGAAAAACATCAAAACATTTATAACTTTTAATAACTTAAAAAAAAATTGAAATATTTATTATATTCAAATAATATTCTAAAAAATAAAAATATTTATTATATTTAAATAATATTCATTTTACATTGGCCTTTTTCATTTGGAATTTCATTTCCCGCCAACGAGGATTGCCATGAAAATGCCCACAAAAACACATTGATTCAGAATCGGTAACGCTGTCGACCTTGGTACCTGCATCATCAACATCTTGCAGCAAGTGCAAGCGAGGCCAGTGGAACGAAGCTCTGGGTGTACTCCATCAATGCACTAGAAGGGAATCTCAGTCGATTTCAATACCTATGCATCTCTTTTGCAGACCTGCGGCAATGCCAAAGAAAAACGCAAGGCTACGCCCAACATGGGTTTCCCATTCCTGTCACCGAATTGGTTAGTATTCTACATGTGTCTCCACTTATATTGGTTTCTATTCATAAACCTATGGTCTTATCATGTTGGGCTAGCTTTGATCAGCGCCCTCTCTGGTTTTCTTAGGTTTACATGGCGATTGGTTGTTATAAGTACAAAATCCCAATTGATATTTGTGGAAATCGCTGCTATTTTTATTTTGTTGTAGATCAGTTTCAGATTAAATATATTCTAATGCATGGAACTATGTTAGAGTTTGGAATGAGGGGAAAATTTAATTAAGGTTTGATTAAATTATGCATTCTCAAAGAGTGTTTCTCAAGCTGTCTTGAATGTCGCATGTTTGCGTTTCTTCTTTAAATGATTTCTTGCTGATGGGATTATATGTGGAAACCACTGCTACTTTTATTTTGTTGGAGATTAGTTATATTCTAATGCATAACATTCTGTTAGAGTTTATGATGAAGGGAAATTTACTAGAGCTTGGATTAAATTATGCACTCTCTAAGATATTTTCTCAAGATTTCTGGAATGTCTTATCTTTGGGATTTTTGTTTCAATGATTTCGTGGTAATGGGTTTTGCAATTTGGTCCTACAAAATGAAATCTTAAAGCGATGTTTTAAAAATTTGTTTACATGACAGGGTATTGGTTTTAAGGTTGATTGGATGGTTTTTTTTAATTATGAAAATAGTTACTCTGAATCATTATTGTTATTATCTCAAATCACAACCAGCAGAGTGGAAACTATTCAACTACTATCAACGCTTTGGCTGTTGAATTTACAACCAATTCTCCTCATATCCTGAGCCTACCAAACTGATGTGAATTAAAACCATAATTCCAACAGCTGTGAAATACCTTTGCTTAGCCAGGTGTTGACAACTTGTAACATGAGTGAGAAGAAGTTTATCCTGCACCAATCGTCCCTCCGGAAGCTCTGCATGTATCTTTTGGTTTATAGATATTTATTAAATATTAAATTTGATCCCTAATCACTCCAATGGAGGAGGATGAGCATGCTCACTTCTTTTTCTAATAGATAAAGAGATCATACCATCTTAACATATCATGACCACCACCTACCAGTGTCATTCTCAGTCAGTAATAGAAGATTGAAGAATTAGGATTGTCTAATACACATCAAAATCAACTTACAGGCCAAAGTGAATCATTTTTCTGTACAGGAACAAGGTTGCAAGAAAATTCACATTGCCGACAATTTGGCTAAAAGAATGCAGTTGTTGTTATTCAAAGCTGCATCCGAAATATTTGACCATGCTATAAATAGGATATATGAGATGGAACAAAATTAGAATGCATTATGTAATGGTATCTTCAGGCAAATGGATTGTTTCTGCCAAAGATCCTTCCTCTTTTTTCAAGCCGTTTCATGGAAGTAGACTCTATGACATTATCCACAGTTCACTGAATGGTGCATGATGAAGATGAAGAAGCCACAGACAGGGTTATAGTAAAATAATAAGAACTCAAGCTGTGAAGCCACCTAAAGAGAGTGTTACCATTTACACCTTTTGGAGCTAAAGAAAAGAATATCGCTAGGAGTGCTGGAAGTTTCAGCCACAACGTGCAGTTTCCTTAACAAATTTCCAAGACTACTCCAAAGGTTTTTTTTTTAATGAGACTATCCAAATGATTCTTCTACAATCTTCAACAAGGATGTTCTAAAGGAAGTGCTTCAATAAAATTCAACAATACTGCTCCAAATAATTCTCTGTGTCAAATCCAAACGTTGCTTCTAAAATGTTTAGTGACTATTATAGATGATGACTTTGGGAGTGCTCCAAATAGACTCTGAGTGATACTCCAAAAGAACTGTCTCAAGACTCCAAGTAACACGAAGTGCCTAAGTCCATTTTTTTGATGTTGCTATAATCTGAATTTAGTTGTTACCACAGTCAAAATTAAGATGCCTCAAAACTTCTTCATGTCAAGACTTCTTAGCACTTTAAGTTGAAGGACACCTAGCATGGGAAAAGCTTTGAATGGGGAGAGGCTTGAATACTTAAGAGGCTTAAATAGATAGATACAAGAGGAAAGTTGATATTAGATGCAAAAAGCACATGAGCTAGAAAAAGAACTAGCCAAACGCCAAGACTCTTTCACCAACATGAGGTAAGAATTATACAAGAGCATCTTGTAACTCTTGCAATTTTGAAGTAAATTCATTTAGCTAGGTAATTGGTAAGAGGAGAGGTTCACCGAAATGAATGCTTAGTTACCAATGTTTGACAACAAAGGAGGCATTGAAGAAGCTACAAGCAACTGTCCAAGAGACCAAGCAAGCCCCATTCAATGCCATTGCAAAAGCTACCATCATGACAAAACCAAGCATGATAAACTCACCTTCCAAGATCCTATCAAAATAGCCCCTTAGAGATTTCAAAAAGCAGAATAAAGACATTGGTTCCAAGTCATTGGGTCAAATCGTCTACGATGACCAAGGGTTTCTATGCAAGAAATTCCAAGGGTTTATGTTCCTTGTTATAGCTCAATAGAGGCTCAAGCATGAAGTCTAGGATTCAGTTGATAATAATCAATCACCCATGCATTTTAAAAATATTCATCACCTCTCCAATGGTTTCCTAGGGACTACTTTTAAGACATAAAATTTTACCATTTTAAGGACTTCTTATTGAGATGCTTAAGGTCCCTCATGACCATTAGTGACATTTATAATTTAGTGATCCTATTTATCATTATCATTTTCCACTATCCTTGCACACCGAAAATTAGTGATCCTATTTATCTTTTTACCATAAGTATTGTATTTATAAGTTAGGGATTTTATTTATCATTTTCCCACCATCCTTGGACACCATTTTCTGCAGCACCATTGAGTTAAAATTTCTAATCAATTGCCTTTGACTCCAGAAGTGTTCTGTCATATTCTTGCACAATTATTCTCATGAAAACAAAAGAATTATTGCAAACTTCACAGAGCCTAGACAGAAAGACGGACAAACACTTGAAACCCATGTCTCAGTTTTTCAACATTTATAGAAATCAATACATAGTTTCTCTACAAAATATGTTTGATATAAACACGACAAGTATTTGAAGATATTATTATTTTGATAATGCTCAAATTTTATTTCCCAGACCTCTTTTTTACTAGATTTATTTTCAAAGTAACATTTCCATCAAGTTCTCCTATGGTAATCTGGCAGCTCTGCTTGCAATCATAGCTGTGATAGTTGGTGAGTTTCCATGTCTATTAGTCATTACTAAATTGTCACATGACGGTCATCTACTAAAGATTATGAAGATACAAGGAATAGTACAACTTTGACAAGAATTTTCAACTTGTAATAGATACAGAATTTCATAACCAACTTAAATCCCATAGGAGACAGAAGGATTGTCTAATACACATCAAAATAAACTTACAGGCCAAAGTGAATCATTTTTCTGTACAAGAACAAAGTTGCAGGAAAGTTGGCATTGCCAACAATTTGGTTAAAAGAATGCAGTTGTTTTTAGTCAAAGCTGCATCTGAAATATTTGACCATGCTATAAATAGGAGATATTAGATGGAAAAAAATTAGAATGCATTATGTAATGGTATCTTCAGGCAGATGGATTGTTTCTGCCAAAGATCCTTCATCTTTTGTCAAGCCTTTTCACAGAGGTAGACTCTACGACATTATCCACAATTCACCGAATGGTGCATGATGAAGATGAAGAAGCCACAGACAGGGCTATAGTAAAATAATAAGAGCTCAAGCTCCAAAGCCACCTAAAGGGAGTGCTACCATGTACACCTTTTGGTGCTGAATCAAAGAAGATCGCTAGGAGTGCTGGAAGTTTCAACTACAACGTGCAGTTTCCTTAACAAATTTCCACTGAACTCCCACCTGTTCCACTTTCACTTCTAGCAATCTCCACTCGAAAAGAAATTAGGATTTTCACCAAATGCATATTTCAACCTTCTAGGAACACAGTGAAGAAACCAAGCTGCACTGCCAGCATTTACATCATGAACAGAAGCAGGATCAAGGACTACAGTAAACCAACAATCCACTAGATTGTGTGGACGATAGGAAAGAAGCCAGGGACAGGTCAATAGTACAATAGTAAAAACTCAAGCTGTGAAGCCACCTACAGAAGGTGTTACCGGTTGCACCCTATCAGAGATGAAGAAAAGAAGATTGAAAGTAATGCTTTATTGTTTCAGCCACAGATTGCAGTCTTCCTTGACTAACATCCATTGAACTCCCACAAAATCCACTTCCACGTCCAACAATTTTCACTTCTTTAGCTACTCTCTGTTTATAGCTCTCCCAATCCTCAGTACAAGGCCCACTGGCACATCCACGATGACTAACTTCCATGCTTAGAAGAGACATGTTTAGATTTTCACCAAAAGCATATTTCAATCTCAAGGAAACACATTGAAGCAACCCACCTGCACCACTGGTAGCATCTACACGAGAAAAATAAGTAGGATCAAGGAAAAAAATGAGTTTAAAATCCACTTCATTGTGTGGGCGATCATAATGAATGTTGCTCTTTGACATAGCACTGGCTGCTTTATCTGAAAAATCCAGATTTGCATTGTCTAGAGACATTACTGTGTAAGAATTCATCTGTAAATGATTGTCTAAGCATAATTCAACACGGGGCCTTTCTGAGGGAACTGTATCAACACCCTGATCTTGAGCTATCCCCTACTTCCATGCAATGAGCTTCAAAAATTCTCGAAGAACTCATATTGGCATCAATAACAAAGTGACAAAGGAAGCAATTTTAAATGCATCATATGGTTCCGATACAACTCGCCTACTAAAAAAGTCACATAGTTCACCAATTTCCTGAGAGTTTAGTTCATCTTGGCTATTTGTTTGCTTTCGTGGTAGTGGTTGGTGTTGTTACTGCACTAGTGTGTACAGGTTATAATTATCCACACTCAGACCTTTCATATGAAGTTGAATTGGAATTTTATTTTGTCCTCCTAAATCAAGAAAACTTACTTCATGCTCATGGCCCCTACTAAAAAAGTCACATAGTTCATCTTGCCTATTTGTTTGCTTTCGTGGTAGTGGTTGTTGTTGCTGCTGTGCTAGCATGTACATGTTATAATTCTCCACACTTATACCTTGCATACGAAGTTGAATTGGAAGTTTATTTTGTCCTCCTAAATCAGGAAAACTTACTTCATAGTTCATACACATGGCCCCTGACACGAAAAAAAAAGCTGGATCACAGAATAAGTAATCAACCAATTCTCCATCTACTTTCAAAGTCGAGTGCAGAATGTCTAGTAACTGGTAAAATGACCATAGAATTCCAAGATACTTCGCAATGCCGCATAATTTTTTTTAAGAGAAGCAAGAGGCACCCAACCACCTCCATAACCACTATCATTCCCAAGTTGAACATAAATAGACCTCTCTTCATCCTCATCCACTGGTAGATCAGTTCCTGTAGTCTTAGGAAACTCAACCAAATTCATTCCCGCTTTATGTGCCGCTAGACATTGCGTTTCCAACACATTTTTTATGTTAGTTACTCTATTTAATATAGTGTCTTCCCTTCGGGTTAATGGTGCTGCTTGAGAAATTCCAGGAGAAACAGTGCCTACTTCATTGGCACTGCCGATGGGAGACTGCCCAACATTCATACTTGAATTATCTAAAGTTCCTGGGACCCCTAAATGTGGATTAAGATGAGTTTCCATAGTATTTAATTTGACATCAACATACCTCACGATAACTTTCTGAAATTGTGGATAGAGAATTGAGTCTCCTTCAGGAGCACCACCCTTAGGTGGTATAGTTGGCTGCAGCCATACTTGATCACTAGAAAAGCAGCACATATCAACTGCAAACTTCTTGCGATAAATGATACGAATCCAATAGGGACTTTGTAATACAACAGAAACATCAGTAGGCAATAGAGAACTTGGCACTATGGCCGGCCCTCTACCTGTACTCGATACAATGGATCCATTTTGTGTATTCAGATTGCTACTAGCCCCACTACTAGGTGCTCCACCAGATATACCCGCAGTAGCTTGAGGGTCAGAGGAAGATTCAGTGCTTTGAGCCAGCCCTTGAGACACCATCAATTTATTTGTTTTAGCAGTTATTGGAAATCCTGATGGTACTAAACTTAAGCCAGTGCTCTTCTTGTCCATCAAAGGATTAGGATGTCATCATGATCACTTCAAAGCTTAATTTAGCATATGAACTCCAACTACAATACGTATCCATAAAATAAAAACCTAATAAAAGACATGACATGTGCTTGCATAGTTAGTAAACCATGCCATAAAATGATTGTTAATCTGTCAGTATCCTAGAGGACCATGTCTCTAATAAAGATAGCTGGTTCTATCTTGGCTACTCGGTCGTATTTGGAGGCAGAGTATTTCCTGTGAACATTAATAAGCTTCCCTTCCCTTGCCTTCTGATGATAATGCACCATCATCTTGGCAGATTCCCAAAGTTGCATTCAATACTTCCATTCCAACATGGAATTCTTTTCAGGATACATTGTGCAGTACAAACTGCGGCCGCCGCAAGCATGGAGTGTTGATATCTCAACATAGTGTACTCCACCAGGAAAATCTCCATGCAGAAAAAAGACAATCTTTTTGTCTCTTCATCAGATTGAGCTACCTTCAACAATCTCTTCATGAAGACATAAGGAGTTGGCACTACCATATTGAAGTGCAGAGTACTAAGTATCAATCTTTCCATTTGTAAAACTTATCCTTTAGTGTACGCACTTTCAGAGATAAGAACGAAGTTATCAATCACATGAACAGTGGCCTCCTCATACTTGCATGCCAAAAGCATGGCGGTGACACCTACAAGTTGCAAATGCTTTCTCATCACTTTCTATCTTGAAATTTTTCTATCAACAATGTTGACAGTCAAAAATAGAGTTTCATCCATGAGCTCAAACTTCATGTGCAACTCAATGAGCCAGACAATCAGGATAGCCCTCATTCTCTCATTTATGTCTGATTGCTGGGACATGTAGTCATGCAGAACACAACTAAAATTCTCCCTAGTTTTATACAAACTGTAAATGTCTTGTATATATTCTGAAACAACCATTGGGTCTCCTGCATCAGACTCGTTGATGTTTGACATCGGATCAACTGAATCTACCATTTCCACTTCATAGCTTTCCTCAGTCTGAACCACAGAAGGTATAGTCGGTTCTAATGTCATCTGATCTTCCATATCAATTTCATGCGCAATTTGATGTTTATTGTTCCCTGTAAATGAGAGTGTATTTTTTGCTTCGCTCCCACCCACAGATTCTCATCAGGTCTATTCACAGGTTGGGAATCCTATACAAAATGCTGATTGTTTGCTAATGTGGCAACATATTTCCTTGTCACTGGACAATTGAACAGAAAAAAATTCTTTAGAACCAACAACACGTGGATTCCTTTGGGGCATCGCAGAAACAACATTCCCAATGTCACCTAGAACTTGACGACCATTTTCTTGTCCAAATGGCGTTGTTGCTTTGTTGCCTTCCATTTCAGGAGGACCTTTAGTGGTGGTGGGTTTGGCCAATCCAGGTTTGTTTTCAGCAAATCCTACCATTTGCTGCCTCGTGTAACATTGTTTTGAAGGGTTTGATGGGTTTTCTGTCTGAGTCCAATAGAACAGATAGGCAGATCTAGACTCTACAGGGAAGCTTCCTTGGACAAACAAATATGAAGGAAGAATACTGTATTTACGTCAAAATGGGGAGAAGCCCAATAATTTCATTTGCAATGGGTGTAATCAAATTTATCAGTCTCATAACTCAAAGAACAGAGGGACTGCACAGCATGGTTGATCTTATACTATATAGACATTCTTTATCCCTGCAGCATGAAAAGTAGTGATAGCAGCACCTCTAGGCATCATGGGTACTGTTACAATAAGAGAATGAAGATGTCTGGCTGCACCTGAGCACTGCTCAGCTATTTATCAAATGAACTGGTTATGATGGAGACATCTAGTAGAGGTATTGAGGGTGAAATCTAGTAGAGTTGTAACTCCTTCAAGGCATTGGCAGTAGAGCAATGTTACTATATAGCATTAAAGGTTTAGTTGTTGACACATTTAAGCCCTGTGGCTTGTTACAAAATTTCCATGGTGTATGCTATAATTGCAATCCATGTATATCAGAGCATAGGTGAGGACAATCCCAAGCAAGAAGAGAATGCAATACAACTGAGAAGTGAGATATTCTACCTTGAAAGCATGACTCATTAGGTATGTAGCTGAAATGAGAGATAGCACAGGAGATATTTTTCCTCTGGGATCCTTACATTGACTATGAAATTTTTTAGTAAACGTTGAGTTTTCATAGTGACATGATTTTGCATAGGAGTCTAGCAGTTATTTGTATGTTAGAATAAGAGGTAGCTCGAAATTTTTAACAGGAATTGAGTTCATCGATGTCTGGCCAAATCAAACAAGAGGCCTAGTATTGACTTGATTCTTGTACTCTGAAAAACAAGGAGTATTGTTGTAGTTCCACTATAAGAATGAAATGCTAAACTTTCCCGTAGTCCTGAAGCCATCATTTGAACCTCCTTAAGGACAAAAGGTTTTGTTTGATCTTGGATTCTTCATTTTGTATGTCTGTCACTTCAAGTGGGTATGCTCTGAAATATTTCGACTTTTGGAGAAGTGATAGTCCTATTGCGGTGTGGGATTAGTTGGATACGTGAAGGTGTTTTAAAGACTCTAAGGGCTCAGTCTACAGGCATTTGTTGACAACTATTTGACACCTGGCTATATGATTCATAGCTATATGTTGATAAGACTTCATGCCTGTCCAAGTTTTAAGAATGACTTCAACTCATGTTGATCCAACTTTCAAAGATTGCAAATCATTCTTATCTGATTTTTAATGGAAGATTACAAATCTAGGTACAAAGGTCCTTCTGTCCGAGTTTGAGGATTTATTTAATCACTCTCTTCTGCCCTATAACAAAACGACCTGTCTTGCAGATTTTTCACTTGAAACAACTTCAATATAGACCGAGATTTATTTGGCCTGAATTCTCTTAAATTTGATTTGAAGTTCTGAACCAGATTACAGTTTGTTGTTGTATAAGGTTCTCATAAGCAATTTTTGGAAAGTTGTGGCCCCTCCTCTACTCTTTGAACAAGACTATTAGACATAACTACGATAAATATTTGTTATTAGGACTAGGGCCTAAAGAACAGAAGTGTCATTGGCATATCTCACTTAAGTTTCATGCATGAATATTTTACTATTTGAAAGGCTAGTTGTCTAAGTATACATCTGATGTAGAATGAGTTCAAACTTGCAAGAAGACTTCTCTAGTCCAAGGGTTTACAACCGAAGTCTTGATCAAGACTCAGTTCCTAGTAAGACCATCTCAAATATTAGCTCTCCAAGGACTTGAATTGTGAGCAGTAACCTATTGTGACATCTCCAAAATTTTGATCTTCATAATGACAAGGCAAACAAAATACATCTTCAGGACATCAGAGGTACATCAACTTAGTTTTATTTCTATCTTTTCTCATTTGAAGGAATTATCATCAGTTGAAGTAAGTGTAAGGCTGGGTACAGGTCAGATTAGCAGCATCCAATTCACAAATCCTTTCAAGAATATAAGTTTCACATTTCTTCACATGACAGGACATTCGTCCTATAAAAGGTAGAAAAGCTAAGATATTGAACAACGTTCAAAACCCATCATGACCGTCATGATCTAGTCAAGGACCTCTCCTTCATAATTTTTAGGGTGTCTGAAGCAGATCATTTGATTTTGAAAAGCGCAGCATGCAAAGTAGTGATAGCAAAACCTTCAGTCATCATGGGTATTGTTACAATAAGAGAATGAAGATTGTGTAAGTCTATAATGGAAACACCCTTATTCGAGATTGACTATGAATCAAGCATTCTTGATCCTTAAAGCAAATGAGAGGCAGAAACACCTTATGATTTGAAACAATATTTTCTATGGCTAGTTAGCTGAGGAGTTCAGAATGATGGTACTATATAACCTGGAAGTGACATTTTCATAATGACAACTTTCTTCATGAACAAATTTGTATAGCAATAGATGAATTTTAAAAATGATTATGACCTCTAGGAATAATATGTGGTCCTCATAAGTCTAACCATATGTCATTATAGTAATAGTATGTGATAAGTAATTGGATAAATCATAAAAGTTCTCGGGGACAGTTCACTCTATGATGATTACATCTGCTAAAATAATGAGCGCTTGTTTACAAAGTTTATACTCTGAATGGAGAACAGGATTGTGTCATAAATTTCGTCATTGTGTTTTAAAAAGTAATTGAGATAGTTGTTTACAGCACACGAGATTTTGAAATTCCAAATCCACTCTTTCTTGATTGCATTTTACTGAACTTGACAGGATTACATTGAAATGTCATTAGCCTATCGACCATATCATGTGGATGCCACATATGACTTCAAATATGGTGTTCATTCAGTTCAGGTATGCTTAAGCATGCCTATTTGCTGAGTAGTATGCCTCTCTTTAAATGCTTCTTTCTTTTGAAGATACAACTTAGTGATTTATGTGTTATAACTGCATTTCTATAAAATGCAGGGAGGTGGCAGATCTTCAACATGGGAAACAATTGGAAGAGTAGCAGTTGGGGCTGTGTCAAAGAAGATACTTGAGCTAAAAGCTAGGACTGAGGTACAGTCATACTACTTTCAGTATTGCAATTTGTAGAAATGTGTTGAGGCTTCTCGTATACTTTTTTCCTCTCTAGATGAAATAGACATTTTTAATTTCTGGGAACATTATTTCTCTACTACCTTAAATATATATTGTTGATATTTAAATTTCCAGAAAATAATATAGTGTGGAATACCTCATTTAATTGCAGAAATTTCCAATTATTGAAAGCAGTGCTGTGAATGCCATGTCAAATTGTTTTCTCTGTTGGTATCTATGTGAAAATGGCTACATATAATCATTAAAGGACTCATGATAGGCACGTGGTAAACAATATCATGTATGCATACTGATATTGCTAGGATGTAGGAATTTCCATTTTGTAGTTATTCATAGGATGCGAGCAGAATAATTGTTTGAAGAATTGAAATTATGCCAAAGATATGAACTCATGAATTTTACCATGCCCAATTTTAGGCATGTGGCTTGGGAAATACTAAATATTAAGTTGGATTTCGTTGACACTTAAATTACAAAATTTGAAAATTAAGACATGTAAGTGCTCTAAAGCCATTAGCTTCTAGCCATCCTCTAGTTAACCAACAAAATGAGCAATGGAAAATTAGTGGAATTCATGAAAACTAATGAAAACGCATGTTATCAAAATTTCCAATCTGATAGTATGTGTTAAAATTTCTTTGAAACCACCATCCTGGAAATTTACCACCTATCAGATTGCAAATCTACTGAATAAAGATACAACTGGGATGTTAAATTATCCTAAAACCAACTATCTAAGCAAACAGATCAAATCTAGTTACTTGCTGGAATTATTAACTCAAAAAACTAGTTGCTAGTGTTCTTACACATTCATCACCCAAAGATATATCACAGCCTCCCATTTCAATGTCAAACACGTGGCTTCCATTTTGCTAATTTAGGGAACAATTCCTTGTAAGCAAGGAGGAAGAGGTGAGAATAATACTAGGTGACAAGTGGAAAGTGGGAATGTATCACAGTGTATTTGTAAACATCTAATTGCAACTCTCATGTTTAGGAGACAAACAACTACCAATGAGCCCATTGATTTCTCCAACAATTGACTTCATTATATTTTGGATTTTATGTACTACAATATATCTGCATTTGTTGCATTCCTCTTTTGTAGTCTTCCTTTTATTTTTAAAATGCCACTTATATTACTTAAACTTATGCAATTAGTTACACTTGTTATCATCATCTTATTTTCGTAAGTCTTCTCATCTTTGTTTGTAAGAACATATAAGATATTGGGCAAAATCTTGCCATCTTTTAGTAACAATTTTATCTATTGTCAACTGATTAGCACAAGCTAATGTGCATCTTTGACCCATCCAAGGTAATGTGAGTTGGGATGAGTTGAGGTTGGTAACTTAAGTTCCTTTTCCAATTGAAGCAAGAAAAGGTTACTTTGGTTGCCATTATCAATGACCATATATGCTAGTTTGTGCTTGATTTGATAGTTTTATGTACAAAGAGCTTTCTTGTTGCTAGCAAGGCTATCTTGGGGCATTAGTATCAAGTGTGGGTCAATATATTTGGGATTGTTGACATCAACCTCTAAGTCTCCAACCTCTCAATAATTCTTATAAAGGAAGTATTTTTCCTTTTGGAGCTCTTTTGGCGTAAATGTTTGACATTCCTCATTGGAATGGGCAAGCTTCCTATGATAGGTGCCATATTTCTTCTTGCCACAGTGGGTAGAGGATATGGTATTGGTTTCTCCTTTGTTCTACCCAATATTGTTGGGTTGAGTAATTATTAGAAAGAAAATGAGGATGAAATTCCCTTCATCTAAAATAATTGAATGGTCTTATGTAACTTGGCTTCAATCTTGGAACCAATTTGCATAAAATGCCCTGAGGAGGAAATAGAAGAAACTCTAACTTATTTTTAATGCTAGGGAACAACCCACAAAATAATTTGGTGTAGAGGGTATATTTTGGGCCTTTTGAGACTCTACCTTGAGTTGGGAGAGAGGTCCATTTCTGGCTCTCCATAATTATAAAGATCTGGTCTCCTTGGGTCATTATGGTCGAAAGAAATATTGAGACTTTAGTTCCAATGTTTCTGGATCAAACAGAGGAACATTTTTATCTTGGCCATGAACATCAGTGTTGCTGACAAGGGGCTGTTTTTTATGGGAAATTAGAGCTAACCGAATATAATTTGTAGTTAGGAGAACAACCTCCTTTGAAGATCAATTATCATAACTATGAACAATAAGATACAAACCTGGAAATGATTCTTCTCACTATGTAAATCAATTTTGGGTTTGCAGACGTCCTCTTGTATTCCTGGATATCGGTTAGTTCTTCCAATATGACAAGACTGTTCATCTTCAATAAGGATGCCTTCAACAAATGGAATTGACCTTTCTTCCTTTGTCTCATATGGTTCACAAAAAAACTTGATGATATGATCAACGTTATTTTATTCCTCATTAGAATCCATGTCATATGTAGGATGGATGTCAAAGCAAAAAATATAGGATCTTGCACTATTCTATTCGAACTTAATAGGTAATTTTGATTGGAGATGCACATCATTATGGGTGCCAAAGTTTCTACCATATTCAAAATCGCATATAGGACTGTTGGTCTCTTGAACCTTAAGGGATCTTCAAGCTTTCCCTTCATTAATGAGTTTATTATTACTCTCATTCTCAGAGAAACTAGAACTATAGTTTCATCCATTATCTCCATCTGCACTCAAGATTTTGTCATATGTTGGCTGAATTTCAATTTTCCAGTGTATAAAAAAGGCATGGCATGATACCCCTGTCATCACGTGCTAAGTCTTCTCGGGTGATTGCAAGATTGGTAGAAATTTGTTTCCTACCCTCCTAATGATATGGGTGAATCAAATGAAGAGAAATGTCCAAGTGTAGAAAGCCAGCTGAGCAGGCCGAAAAACTTGTAGGAAACTGTTCTTTGTCTTCTTCAACAGGGTGGTCATTAATACTTGCCTCAAAATGAGTACTGGCTAGAATGAAGCATCCCATTGTTTGCACTTCACAATCTGTCTTAGGAATAGACCTCTCTTATCTCTACCACATTCATCATCAACATCAAAATGAAGTGTAGGTGTTATATTTATGTTTTGATCAAACTTGGAATGCAATTTTGAGCTGCCAAATGTGTTTCCAGGAATGCCCATAGCTGTATTACCCTCATAACCACTTAATTTTTTAAATTCCACTTATATTACTTACACTTATCCAATTAGTTAAACTTGTTATCATCATCTTATTTTCATGAGTCTTCTCATCTTTGTTTGTAAGAACATATGAGATATTAGGCAAAATATTGCCATCTTTTAGTAACAGTTTGATCTTTTTCAACCGATTAGCACAAGCTAATGTGCATCTTTGACCCATCCAAGGTAATGTGAGTTGGGATGAGTTGAGGTTGGTAACTTAAGTTCCTTTTCCAATTGAAGCAAGAAAAGGCTATTTTGGTTGTCATTATCAATGACCATATATGCTAGTTTGTGCTTGATTTGGCAGTTCTATGTACAATGAGCTTCCTTGTTGTTGGCAAGGCTATATTTATGCATTAGCATCAAGTGTGGGTCAATGTAGCTGGGATTTTTGACATCAACCTCTAAGTCTCCAACCTCTCAATAATTCTTATAAATGAAGTATTTTTCCTTTTGGAGCTCTTTTGGCCTAAATGTTTGACATTCCTCATTGGAATGGGCAAGCTTCCTATGATAGGTTCCATATTTCTTCTTCCCACAGTGGGTAGAGGATATGGAATTGGTTTATTCTTTGTTCTACAGTCTACCCAATATTGTCGGGCTGAGTAATTAGTATAAATAAAATGAGGACGAAATTCCCTTCATCCACAGCTTCTTGAACCACCATTTTTTTGTTGACGTTTCTAGGTTTTGCATTGCCAGATAATACCCCAACTTAGTTAAATAATGTCCACTTGAGGTGTTATAGGACCAAGAAATTTCATCATTCGAATCGCTTAAACGAATGTGGGCCTTGCTTTCTTTCATGTCCCAAATTCTGTGCTTGGACCCATCCCTATCTCCAAATTTTCATTCAATTGACAACAACATTTCTATTAAGTGTGCATTGACGTGTCTCTGGAATTTGAACAATAAGTGTCTCTAGCAGGAATACATTGTCCCCAATCACAACTATTGCATCTGTGCCAATTTTGACCCATGGGCTTGAACCCAACTTCCATGCTAGGTATTGTCCAACTATGAGAAAGGCTAGAGTTAAAGCCTTCCATTGGTTTGATACATTCTGGTATTTTTTTGGCTATTGCAGATCCAATTCGAACTTGAGAATTTTGAGGATTAGGCTTTAAGAGAGGGGGTGCATTTTTATGTTATTTTGTTTTTGGTTTTTATGCATTTTGGTGCTCTATGGGTTGCCTAGTTTCAAATGGATTGGTTTGAAATTGGATCATAAGTGGGTAGGTCTTGTTCAAATCAGTTGGTAGTTTAACCACCCAAAATAGTGGTCTTGTCAAGGTCTTCATGAGAGTAAATATACAAATGAAATATGACTACAGAAAAATGCAAATCAACAAGCATAAAGACACTCAAAATACTAGACATAACTCTTCGAATAGCACCAAGTTGACTGATAGGAGCCCTTACAAATTGGGAGGTGAATAACTTGCTATAGACTTTAGTAAATGGTTGTAGATGATAAATTAACTTGCTGTTATGCACCTCTAGATCTGAGAAATGCAGTAAGACGTGGAAAATAATAAGCTAAACCACCCCTTGGGGGCCACCCACAAGTGTAGAGGCACTTTTAAGTGTTGGATCTATGGGTAGAGAAGCTAGGGAAATGAATAGATAATAACAAAAACCATCCCATCATTCAGAGTAGATGAGTAAAGCTAATGATAATACAATTGATTACCCTACAATTGGGGTCAAATCCCCATAGGGTCAAAACCCAATTTTATTTTTATTTACACTTTTTTTATTTACCCAAGTTTAAAATGTTTTATCACTTCAAATGATGATAAAATATAACGCGGAAGTGAAGAAAAGAAAAATGATCATGAATACATACCTTTTTTTATCAAACCCTTGAATGAAGGTTTCACTTACATAGTAATTAGTACAGCAGAATTTGTTGTTAAATATATATAAATAGGGGACATGCAATTTAAAAACAATATTTTAGGGGCAAATGGCATAGATATTTCATTAAGAATTACAGTTATTACATCCAGGAGCCAAAAAGTAGTCAAATAAGAGTTTATTGCCTACAAAACAAATAACAGTTAACACTCCTTGACCCCAACTTAAAGACTGCCCACATCTTACCTAAAAATGGCAATGTTGGGCAACAATTACATAGTTAAACTTGATCTAAATAGTAAATACATAAATTTCTTCCAAATTGAACAAAGTGTTCATCTCATGAAACATTTCCTAACTGTGTCACTTCTATAAGTAGGAAGGGATTGTTAGACAGATAACATCCCACAATTCTACATGCTTCTTGAACCATCCATTTGCTCCCAAATAGAGCATTATTCCAATGAACACAAGAAATAGAAAAATTAAAGATTAAAACAGAGATTTATATTAATGGCTTTGAAAGATAGATTCAAAGTTGTAACATGCCATACAATAACCACTCGTTACACCTCTTACAACATAATATTTTGGAGCATGTATGATTCGTTTTGGAAAGAAGGGAAACAGATTCTTAGTGGTTATTCTTGGTCAATAAGTCATGTTCAAGACAACAGAGGTCTTTCTATGGGATGCCTGGCCACCATAATTAGTTTTTCTGGGCAGCAAGATCTTCTCTCTGTGATCTATCTATGGTGCACCCAAGCTCAGACCATTGGTTAAGGAAAGGTAAGTCTATGAGGGGTCCTTTCTGAGGCACTAAAGCCAAACAAGAGGTAGCGAGGTTGTTCTCAACCAAACAGGAGATCAGTAGGTTACTAGGTGGTTTTTAGGGCCCAGTTTGAATCATTTAGGGCATCACCTGTAGGCGGCCTTCCTCCTGAGTGTATTTAGGGCCGCAGAAGATATCTCTTTCAGGAGTCTGTGATCACATGAAGCTTTGAAACCACTCCCCAACAATTATAGGCCTCCAATTACAGGCCAACAATTACTAAACATCCCAAGCAGGCCTCCAGAACCTATAGTTTGTTGACATGATGTAGCAACAAGATCAAATCTCCAACCGCAGGTGAAATTTGGATCAAAATAGGACTGTCATAAGATCTAACCAGCCATTTGACCAGGTTAGGAGACTACTTCAACTGCAAATTGAAACTCCACTAAGAAAGGGTTGTCACAAGCTCTTCCTAACAGCAAACAAGTTTGGAGGCAGCACAATTAGACAGTGAGCTGTTAATTAGTATATTACCAACTAAACTTGGATAGTGTGTAGAAATTTGAATAATTTGCTGAATTATTCACCGATATTATCTTGATTACACACTATTTAAGCTTCATGCATAATACATAATCTCTTCTACAATTGATCATCAATATGCGGAAATAGAAAGTAGTTGCATGCGCTCATTAAAACATAATCAAGCACACATATCAACACAGGATGTAATTGGAAAGAAATAGCTAAAAACCCCCAACTATCTATATATTATAATGATAGATAACATGTAACAATACATAGCACAATACTCCTCACAAGTACTTAGTACTATCTCCAAAAAGTTACACACAAACTAATTGAGATTTGAACAAGTCCTGGGTTCAAATCTCCTCCACAAGTCTGCCTGCCTCTACTGCGCAGTCCAAGTTGATTAATGATGAGATCCAAGTTTGAATCCCACTAGCTCCAACTGCGCAATCCTCATTGGAAATCTCCATCAATGTGTGTGCAAATCTCATGCACAGCCAATAGTCACAACTGATAGTAG
Organism: Pinus albicaulis; assembly: GCA_034641835.2. Classification (NCBI taxonomy): domain Eukaryota; kingdom Viridiplantae; phylum Streptophyta; class Pinopsida; order Pinales; family Pinaceae; genus Pinus; species Pinus albicaulis. The sequence goes on along the minus strand of CM076577.1, from coordinate 998,612,868 downwards.
ACTCACCCTTTCACCCACCTCTAACACGGGTCTCCACTGAACTGTCCATGCATTGCAGTTAACTGATGTGTTCTTTAGTTGATTTATGAGTTAATAATTAGTGAATTAATTAATAATTAATTCACACCACTCATCACTAGTGTATTTTTCGGTTAGACTAAATACAACTAGTTCAACTAAGTTAAACCGAACACAACTCCACCAACTGTCTCATCAACTCCACCAAACTCTGCCACATGAGTTCTAACTGAAGTCAACCATGCAATAGCTCAACTAACCCTTAGGAAAAACGTATTTCCTTCTGTCAGCTGCATGTGCCACATCCAAGCATCAAACTGAAGTGCTCCAAGAGGATAAGATAATGTTTATAGTCTAAATATTATTAAGGGTTAATAATATTTGATTGTTCTATTTTTAGCCCGGCAGTCTAAAAATAGATTCCGCCCAATGTCTAAAAATAGAGGTCCATCTATTTTTACCAACTCGGCCAATCATCCATAAATAGCATCCTGCAACTCATAGACCATGATCCATATGTCTAAAAATAGACATAGTCTAAAAATAGACTTTGCGCCAAAAATAGCCTGCGGGCCCACTTAGTGAAGGCGACTTCATTTCACTAAGCTCCATCATCTTGTTGCATTTTCAACATAGCGCTAGTGTGGGTTACAGTTGGAATATTTATCTATTGAATATTGACATTACAGTCAAAATTATATTGGTGGATTATTGGTTTTATAGGTCTACTGTTCCTTAGGCAGTTAGCCCTAACTTGTGGTGGTTTGCTGAAGAAACAAATGACTGTTAAATATCTCTTATATCATTAGTGAATTATATAGAAGGGTACTTACTGTTATATGAGTTGATAAATGTGCACTGCTGTTATGATTATTTTCATGATTGGAAAATCCTAGATAAGGATTGAACCCCAAGGCCAAAAATTACCTACGGACATTGCATACTTCCATTAGAGAAACAGTAAAAAATGCATTTCAATATACTTGGATCATAAGCTATAAACAAAGATGTTGTATTGTCAAATCCATGAGAGGTTGGGGTAGGATGATGGCCCGCAAAAGGCATAAAGGAGTTGCAGCAAGGTAAACTTTAGTAGGTGTGCATTGCTATTGAAGTGGATCTCCATAATGTGTCCCTCTATGGTGAGGATGCATGGTAGGACATAATGGTTCAAAGGGAGGTGAAGCAGAGGGGAATATATTTCCAAGGGTGTCTGAGTTTGTTTCAGGCTGCAGTGGATTAATAAGGGATATGAGGGCTCAAAATTCTATTTTGACTTTTTGAAAATAAAAGTGGCAATGAACAGGATCTTGGATTACTCCATGCAAATGGTTCTTTTTCTGGCGCTCCAATTGACATTATGTTCAAATTGCAATTTCAAAATAATTTTCTCCTTATACCGTGATGGATCATGTAGTGGCTGCAAGAAATGCTTATTGTAGGGTTAATCTTCATAAGGTTTTTATTGGTCACTAGAGCAGGTTGAAGAAAGATGACTTCTCAAAAGAGGAGGATTTTGTAGTACTTAGCTACATGAAGAATGACAAGTCTCTGGGCATAGAATCTAGATGGCATTCTGTGTGAATTTTACAAGGCCATGAGCCATGATTAGTGACAATTTTTGTCATTTGGCAAACACATTCCCAAAAAAGCAGCCACCAACACAATTGATGATTGACATCCAATTACATTGCTTAGTGTGGCACACAAGATCATGGCTAAAACAGAGACTCTAAGGATCGAGGAAATGCCGTGGAAGGTTGTCTAACGATAACACAAGTTTTGTGTACAAAGAAGTAATATCAATACCATGTTTTCAACATGTAAAACCTTCAAATGTGCACAAAAACTAGCCATGAACCCCTTTTCTTTGAAATTGCATTTGACAAAGCTTTTGATTGAGTGGATTGGAGTTTAATTATTCAGATGTTGACTCATGTGGAGTTTGGACCTAGATGTGTGACTATGGAGAACACATTTTCCGGTTAGTATCACAATTTACAAAGTCTTGTCTTATTCTTTTTTAGTTTCTTGTTGGTAATCTTGTGTCAGCAATACTTTGCTGCACCCATTAGATTTCTACTAACCAGTTTTATTGTTGAAGTGTCACTACTTAGAGATAACTAGAGGAAATGATACAACTACAAAAGTGGAGCATGATACATTCTTATTAGAAATTGCTAGCTTTGTTGTGTTTATTTGTGACGTTTTAATTTCTTTGTTTATACAAGTCATCTGGCCACATAGTGGCCACTATTTCCCAACTAAAGAAAACTTGTTCGAGTTTCTTGCTTTTATGGGGAAAAATGACATTAACAATATTGCTGATGTTGAGGTATATATTGTATAAATCCTTTATAGTCTACTTTAGTTTATATTCCAGTGTTCATCAACTTTCATGTCTTATACTTTGCATTGTAACTTTTTTTGTTTTCTTTTTGCAGAAAATGCACTTAGTATTGATGGTAAGAAGCAATGATTGAAGAAAGAGGGGAACAATAACACTAGAGTGACAAAGAGAGAGAAGTGTATTGGTCTACTGGTACTCGTAGAGCCAATATCTCGCATAAGATACACACATAAAGATTGATGGTCAAGTTTTCAGAGTTGGTGAATTCACTTGCAATTCCTTGGCAAGATAATGATAATGCTTTGAAATGATCAACAATATTTTATCTATAAATTGTACTCCAACCAATATTAAGTTGGAAACTCATATTGTAATACTTGACATTTTATATAATATAATTTATGTGGTTGGAATTATTTATAGTTGCACTTGATATTACTTGGTATTGTAATTAACATATGTAACTTTGGGTTTTCATATTAGATGAACATATAATTTGTATGACATTTTTTTTAAATTTAGTTGCAAATTCATACTAGTTAATTTATGTTGATTAATAATGAACACATAAAATCAATCTAAAACTATTAAAATAGTATTTTATATTGATTAATGAAGAATACAAATAAAATGAATATACAATTAAATTAGTCATTTATAATGATTATTAGTGAAAGTAAATGAAATAAATATAAACTACTAAATTAGTCGTTTATATAATGAATAAATGACTACTACAAATGATAAATTTGTGACCACAAATGACGACTAAATTTTGCATATATACGACTATTAGTAGCTAATTTACAGTATCTTATAACACGACTAAAATTTAGTCATATTTTTTCAGTCATTAATTGATTTCAAACAATGACTAAAATTTGCATATATATGACTATTAGTAGCTAATTTACAGTATCTTATAACACTACCAAAATTTTGGTCATATTTCTTTGATCATTAATTGGTTTTGTTGGGTGATCGTATAGTAATATATTTTGTTGTATATTTGGTTATTAATTGTGAGAATTAATGACCAAATCAAGGATTAAATCAATGACCAAATCAATGGCCAAATTAATGACCAAACCAACGACTAAATTAATGATAAAATCAATGACTAAATCAGTGACTAAATTAATGACCAAATTAACGACCAAATATATAACTAGACAAAAAAATTGAGATAACCAATTAATGATTAAGTTAAAAACGACCAAAAGTTGGTCGCGTTATAAGATATTGTAAATTAGCTACTATTGGTCACCGACCGAAAAATAGTCATTTATATGAAAATTTTAGTCGTTTTTTTAGTAACTAATTAGCCATTTTTTACTAGTGTAACTCAGTCCTAAATGGTAAATGTGAATCTAGCAAGAGATTCTATAAATACTTGAAAGTTAACCAGCCTGGATCTATCTTAACTCCGGATCTATCAAGGGCCGAGAGGGATCAAATATTTCAAGGTTCAAACCTCTTTTTTGAGTGCAAAACTTGAGGAAAGGTTTGCACCTCAAGAGATTTGATCCTTCTGGGCGCTTGATAGATTCGGAGTTAAGATGGATCTACCCTAATTTCAGTCGTGTGCGATCAAGGAAAATCTATTGATAATATGAAGAACATGTTTAATTTATCAATAATATGTAAATACATATAATATTAATATAACCATTTTAAATATGCTAAATATGTCTGAGATTTATCAAGTCATTTTAATTTTAAATTTGCTTAGTTACCTCAGTTTGTTGAGATGATAAATATTGTAAAATAACTTTAATGATGAAAAATGAATAAAAATTTTGAATGCAAAGTGACAATGTAATAATATTGAATGATAGAAAATGTGAATAATAAGAATGTAGTCAATTACAAATAGTCTTCATAGTCAGCAATCTCAAACTATTTTCTTGTACTATTCTTATTGTCACCCTTTTTAGTTTTGTCATCTTTTCATATCTATTATATGAAAAGGAAAGTTGGAATAGTAAACCATTTAAATATTTAGCTCGAACTTTTGTAGTAAACATCATACTTTGTGTCTCTTGCTCTCCCATATTAATAGATTTAGTTACTATAACACAAAAATCAATGCACATTGTCAATAGTGTTTTTTTCTTACACTGAAATCAATGCACACTATTAATCCAATGACTTTAAAATTAATGTATGATCATACATCCAATTATATCAAATCATAAATCAACATATACACTAAAATCAATGCATATAATGTAATAAATCAAATAAGATTAGAAAACAACATCTACACTGAAATCAATGCATCTAATGCAAGTAATCAAATAGGATTAGAAATCAACATCTACACTCAAATCAAATCAATGTATCTAATGAAAGTAGGAAAATATGATTAAAAACCATTATCTACACTGAAATCAATGCATCTAGTGCAAGCAATCAAATAGGATTAGAAATCACCATCTACACTGAAATAAATGCATTTAGTTCAAGCAATCAAATAGGATTAGAAATCACCATTTACACTGAAATAAATGCATTTAGTTCAAGCATTCAAATAGGATTAGAAATCATCTAGATTGAAGTCAATGCATCTAGTGCAAGCAATCAAATATAATTAGAAATCTACATCTACATGGAAATTAATGCATCTATTGAAAACAATCAAATAGTATTATAAATCACCATCTACACTGATATCAATGCATTTAGTGCAAGCAATCAAATAGGATTAGAAATCATTTACATTGAAATCAATATATCTAATGAAAGTAATCAAATATCATTATAAATCAACATCTAGACTAAAATCAATGCATCTAGTGCAAGCAATCAAATAGAATTAGGAATCGCCATATAGACTGAAATCAATGCATAGAGTGCAAGAAATCTTCTTCCCTTTCTCCCCCCTCCATTTATATCTATATCTACCACTGTCTCTCCTTCTTTGTCTCTTTATATCACACCCCACGAAACACACACTCTCTCTCACTCCATATCTATCAATCTCTTTGTCCCCCCCTTCTTGTCTCCATCTATCTCTTCTTTATCTTCACCTTCCATCTATATATCTATCTCCCTTTGTCTCTCTATATCAAGACCAAAACATACACTCTCTTTCTCCAATCTATCTATCTATCAGTCCCTCCTCCTCTCCCTCCTGCTATCCTCTCTCCCTTTCTCTCCATCTTCCTTATCACTCCCTCTCTCTCTCTCTCTCCACCTTTCACTCTCTATTGCTTTATTCTTACCTCTGTCTCTCCCCCCCCCATCTCCATCTCTCGTTCCCTACCTCTCTTCACTCTCTCTCTTCCTTTCTCTCCCACCTCTCTCTCTTTATATTCACCTTCCAACTTTGTTTCTATATGCCTCTATCTCTCCTCTCCCCCATTCTCTCCATCTCTCCTTGTTTGTATATTTATCTCACCCCCAAACACACACACACATACACTCTCTATCTCTCCTCTCCCCCATTCTCTCCATCTCTCCTTGTTTGTATATTTATCTCACCCCCAAACACACACACACATACACTCTCTATCTCTCCCTTGTCACTCCCTCTCTCTCTCAACTACTCACTCTTTATGTCTTTCTTCTTCCCTCCCTCTCTCCCCATCCAAATCCTTCTCTCTATCCCTCACTCTCCCCCCTCCAACTCCATATCTCTATCACTCCCTCTCTCCTCCTATCTCCCTCCCTCACTCCTCCTCGCTTTTAAGTCCCCTCTTTTTTCCTTCCTCTCTCTCCCTTTCTCTTCTACCTCCCTCTCTCTTCCCCCATCTCTCTCTCTCTCTCTCTCTCTCTCTCTCTCTGCCCCTACAATCCTCTCTCTTCCCCCATCACTCTCTTCCTCTCTCTCAAGTCCTCTCTCTCTCTTTATCTCCTTCATCCCTCTATGTGCCCCACCCATTGCTCGCTCTCTCTCTCTCTCTCTACCCTCAAATCCTCTCTCTCCCCACATCACTCTATCTCTCTCTCCGACAATGTTACTATATTTCTCCCTTTCTCCTTCTCTCCCTACTTATCTTCATCACTCCTTCTATGTCTCGTTATCTCAACCTTAAACATACACACCCTCTCTCCATCTCTCTTTCGTCACTCGCTCTCTCTCCACTTCTCACTCTCTAAGTCTTTCTTCTTCCCTCCCTCTCTCCCCCTCCAACTCCGTCTCTCTATTCTTACCTCTCTCCTCCTCCTCTCATCCTTCCTCTCTCTCTCTCTCTCTCTCTACACTCCAATCCTCTCTCCTTCTCCCTCCCTCTCTCCTTCTCTCTCTCCCACCTCCATATTTATGTATCCCTCTCCCTTTGTTACCCTTCTATACCTGTCACTCCTCTCCCTCTCTCTCTCTTCATTCCTCCTCTCCCCTCTCTTTCAATTTATCTCCATCTCTCCCTTGCCACTCCCCCTATTTCTCCACCTATATCATATGATTTGTTCTTCCCTCTCATATATATATATATATATATATATATATATATATATATATATATATAATGATATATTAATATATATTATAATATAACAAATTAGTATTGTATTAATCTAAAGTTATTAAATTCAATAATATTATTATTTTAATATATTAATATGAATATTAGATTTAACGATAATAATATTATTAATATTAATATTAATAATTTAATATTAATGTTAAGCTTAATAGTGTTTTTTTGCATGCTATTAATAATAATTTGGTCCATGGTATTTGGGTCATAGACTTGACATATAATTAGATGTTGATTTCTAATCCTATTTGATATATTTTTATTTATTTACCTTACCTCTTTATACCTCTATTATATTTATTTATTTACCATACGTCTCTTCACTCTCTCTCATCCTTTCTCTCCCACCTCTCTCTCTCTATCTTCACCTTCCAACTTTGTTACTATATGCCTCTATCTCTCCTTCTCTCCCCCATTCTCTCCATCTCTCCTTGTTTGTATCTTTATCTCACCCCCAAACATGTACACTCTCTCTCTAATCTCTGCCTTTTCACTTCCTCTTTCTCTCAACTACTCACTCTTTATGTCTTTCTTCCTCCCTCCCTCTCCCCCCATCCAAATTCTTCTGTCTACCGCTCCCTCTCCCCCCCTTCAACTCCATATCTCTATCACTCCCTCTCTCCTCCTATCTCCCTCCCTCTCTCCTCCTCTCTTTCAAGTCCCCTCTCTTTTCCTTCCTCTCTCTCCCTTTCTCTTCTACTCCCTCTCTCTCCCCCCATCTCTCTCTCTCTCTCCCTCTCACTTCCCCCATCACTCTCTTCCTCTCTCTCAAGTCCTCTCTCTCCCTTTATCTCCCACATCCCTCTATGTGCCCCCCCATCGCTCTCTCTCTCTCTCTCTCTCTCTTCCATTCAATCCTCTCTCTCTCTCTACCCTAAAATCTTCTCTCTTCCCACATCACTCTATCTCTCTCTCCAACAATGTTACTATATCCCTCCCTTTCTCCTTCTCTCCCCCTTGTCTCCATCACTCCTTCTATGTCTCTTTATCTCACCCTTAAACATACACACTCTCTATCCATCTCTCTCTTGTCACTCCCTCTCTCTCCACTTCTCACTCTCTCTGTCTTTCTTCTTCCCTCCCCCTCTCCCCCTCCAACTCCATCTCTCTATCCCTACCTCTCTCCTCCTCCTCTCATCCTTCCTCTCTCTCCCTTTCTCTCCTACCTCCTCTCCATTCCCCTCTCTCTCTCTCTCCCTCTCTCCTTCTCTCTCTCCCACCTCCATCTTTATGTATCCGTCTCTCTTTGTTACCCTTCTCTACCTCTCTCACTCCTCTCCCTCTCTCTCTCTTCATTCCTCCTCACCCCTCTCTTTCCGTTTACCTCCATCTCTCCCTTGCCTCTCCCCCTATTTTTCCACCTCTATCATATGCTTTGTTCTTCCCTCCCATATATATATCTAGAGTCAATATATAGAATGATATATTAATATATATTATAATATAACAAATTAGTATTGTATTAATCTAAAGTTATTAAATTCAATAATATTAATATAATAATGTATTAATATGAATATTAGATTTAACAATAATAATATTATTAATATTAATATTAATAATTTAATATTAATGTTAGGGTTAATAATGTTTTTTTTCATGCTATTAATAATAATTTGATCCATGGTATTTGGGTCATAGAATTCATATATAATTAGATATTGACTTCTAATCCTATTTGATATATTTTTATTTATTTACCTTACCTTTTTATACCTCTCTTATATTTATTTATTTACCATATCTCTTTTATAAATATGGTATTTGGCCCATGGTATTTTTCCCATGGTATTAATAATAATTTGTCCTGTGGTATTTGGCCCATAGGTTTCACCTAAATAAAACCTCTTTTTTGAATTTTCGTAAATATAGAGGTTTATGGAGTATATATATATATATATGATTTTGTTTATTTATCATACCTCTAGTTTATTTATATTTTTATTTATTTACCATACCTCTCGAGTAAGTGTAAAAAGAGGTTTTATTTATTTACCATACTTCTAGTTTATTTATATTTTTATTTATTTACTATATTTTTTTTAGTGTTCTTAAACCTCTTCATATTTGAATAAATTTATTTTTTAGTCAATTTTTAATTGTTTATTTATATGGTTTTCTAAGTTATTGTTTAAGCCGACCTTCTTTAGATTTTATTTTTAAATTTTCTTTAGTTTTTGTTATTTTGGCATCCCACATACTTACACATCAGACTCATACTGGGCTAGGATGTAGAATGCACCTCTAAAATATGATTAAAACCCATCATCTACACTGAAATCAATGCATCTAGTGCAAGAAATCAAATAGGATTATAAATCACCATCTACACTGAAATAAATGCATTTAGTTCAAGCAATCAAATAGGATTAGAAATCACCATCTACATTAAATAAATGCATTTAGTTCAAGCAATAAAATGATTAGAAATCATCTAGATTGAAATAAAAACATCTGGTGCAAGCAATCAAATATAATTAGAAATCTACATCTACATGGAAATTAATGCATCTATTGAAAACAATCAAATAGGATTATAAATCACCATCTAGGATTATATCAATGCATTTAGTGCAAGCAATCAAATAGGACTAGAAATCATTTACATTGAAATCAATATATCTAGTGAAAGTAATAAAATATCATTATAAATCAACATCTACACTAAAATCAATGCATGTAGTGCAAGCAATCAAATAGGATTAGGAATCACCATATACACTGAAATCAATGCATCTAGTGCAAGAAATCTTCTTCCCTTTCTCCCCCCTCCATTTATATCTATATCTCCCTTCGTCTCTCCTTCTTTGTCTCTTTATCACACCCCGCGAAACACACACACTCTCTCACTCCATATATATCAATATCTTTGTCCCCCCCCCTCCTTGTCTCCATCTATCTCTTCTTTATCTTCACCTTCCATCTATATCTCTATCTCCCTTTGTCTCTCTATATCAAGACCAAAACATACGTTCTCTTTCTCCAATCTATTTATCTATTAGTCCCTCCTCCTCTCCCTCTCCCTCCTACTATCCTCTCTCCCTTTCTCTCCATCTTCCTTATCACTCCCTCTCTCTCTCTCCGTCCACCTTTCACTCTCTATTGCTTTATTATTACCTCCGTATCTCCCCCCCTCCATCTCCATCTCTCTTTCCCTACCTCTCTTCACTCTCTCTCTTCCTTTCTCTCCCACCTCTCTCTCTCTTTATATTCACCTTCCAACTTTGTTACTATATGACTCTATCTCTCCTTCTCTCCCCCATTTTCTCTATCTCTCCTTGTTTGTATCTTTATCTCAACCCCAAACATACACACACTCTCTCTATCTCTCCCTTGTCACTCCCTCTCTCTCTCAACTACTCACTCTTTATGTCTTTCTTGTTCCCTCCCTCTCTCCCCATCCAAATCCTTATCTCTATCCCTCCCTCTGCCCCCATCCAACTCCATATCTCTATCAATCCCTCTCTCCTCCTCTCTTTCAAGTCCCCTCTCTTTTCCTTCCTCTCTCTCCCTTTCTCTTCTACCTCCCTCTCTCTTCCCCCATCACTCTCTCTCTCTACAATCATCTCTCTTCCCCCATCACTCTCTTCCTCTCTCTCAAGTCCTCTCTCTCCCTTTATCTCCCGCATGCCTCTATGTGCCCCACCCATCACTCGCTCTCTCTCTCTCTTTTCCATTCAATCCTCTCTCTCTCTCTACCCTGAAATCCTCTCTCTTCCCACATCACTCTATCTCTCTCTCTGACAATGTTACTATATTTCTCCCTTTCTCCTTATCCCCCTCCTTGTCTCCATCACTCCTTCTATGTCTCGTTATCTCACCCTTAAACATACACACCCTCTCTCCATCTCTCTCTTGTCACTCCCTCTCTCTCCACTTCTCACTCTTTATGTCTTTCTTCTTCCCTCCCTCTCTCCCCCTCCAACTCCATCTCTCTATCCCTACCTCTCTCCTCCTCCTCTCATCCTTCCTCTCTCTCCCTCTCTCTCTCTCTCTACCCTCCAATCCTCTCTCCTTCTCTGTCTCCCACCTCCATATTTATGTATCTCCCTCCCTTTGTTACCCTTCTCCACCTCTCACTCCTCTTCCTCTCTCTCTCTTCATTCCTCCTCTTGTTGGAGGATTAATCCGTCTTACGGACAAGACCGATCTCCCTAGTACTAAAAGCATCTAGCAACAAACAGCCAAATAGACTAATCTTTCTCTAAGCATATACGATCTATGAAAAGCTCTATAGAGGTGTTAAGGAATTACCATTTTTCCAGTGCTTGTTTGAAGTCGTTGTTGTCCTTCGCGCGCTTGAAGGAGTTTTCCTCGTAAACCTGCAGTCACAAACAAGAAAAACATTACATAGCACCTGTATAGAAATCATCATAAACCATGCTTATTATAGTGATTAAGGAATCTATGAAATATACCATTGAATGAAAGCTTATTGAGAAAAATGAGTATATTCGTATTAATTTCTAAAGAAGAAAATCCTTACAACCTGAGCCTTGATGTTGCACAGGACTTTTCGGGGTCCGAAGCAGGAATCTCCTTTACTTTGATAAGCTCTGCACTCCTCAATCAAGACGAATAGAGGTATGTAATCTTTCCTCACAAAAGTATTAATCAACTGAGTCTAAATCTCAACAACACTTAACTTCAAATATTCTAAAGCTTCCACTCTTTGAGGCTACCCAATGCCTCTTTTTATAGTGGAAAAGAGGAGGTTTTCTGTTCCAAGTATGAAGGGATAGAATCCTCCTTCAAAGGGATAAGCTCCTGACATCAAGGGGTTAGCTCCATAAGGTAAGGGATTCATGCACCTCACAAGAGCGATTCTGCCACCGCAAGATCCATTCTAGAAGCTTCCAGAATTCACTTTTATTGAGCTTTTTGGAATTTACTTGCGCCTTTTTGATCTTACAGGGGTCCGCACCTTTAACACAGATAAAGTGCGTTCAGGTACGCAAGAGAGCTGAACATTAGGTGCGGGACCGCAGGCAAGATAGAGAGAAAGTGCGACACCAAAGTTTAGGAGATTTTTAGGAACATTTCTCTGATTTTCAAGGCTTGACATGAGGAACTGATATGTTTAGACTTGCAAAGGGAGAAGTATGAGTTATAATGAGCTCATACACATAGCATAATGTCAGGATGACAATTTTTAGTGTAACACCTCTCCCCTCTCTTTCAGTTTACCTCCATCTCTCCCTTGCCACTCCCCCTATTTCTCCACCTCTATCATATGCTTTGTTCTTCCCTCCCATATATATATATAGAGTCAATATATATAGAATGATATATTAATATATATTATAATATAACAAATTAGTATTGTGTTAATCTAAAGTTATTAAATTCAATAATATTAATATTATAATATATTAATATGAATATTAGATTTAACGATAATCAATATTATTAATATTAATATTAATAATTTAATATTTTTTTTGACAGAAACGGTTATGGAGTATTTATATTCATCTTGGCCTGAATGCCGAAAATCTGATTACATTGAGGATGTCTAAATCCTGTTGCATCTCACTGCTAAGAATGAGAATGCAGCCAAAGCTTGCAGACTTCTTCCATGATAAGAAATCTATAAATTCGATTTCAGAGATTTTCCCCAACTTGAAGATACAAACAAATTTATTTAAGAGCAAGCAGTAAAACATGACAGCAATCAGTTTATGGGATGGGTTCCCATGATTCTTCTTCATCTTTCATCTTGACCCCGGAAGAGAGGAGGGCAGCTTTGTTGGCTTCAATGTCCGCCTCTTTGTTATGAGTTTTCAGCACATGATAGTAATTCAACTTCTGAAAAGCGTTTTCCAAACCCTTAATTCTGGATATCAGCCTTGCTAGTTTGAGATCCAAGTCTGGGGTGTTGGAAACCATTGTGTTTATAATGATCTGGGAATCACCTATGACATTAGCTTCTCTTATATTTAAATCTTTGAGGATCTTGAGGCCTTGAAAGAGGGCCAAAGCCTTAGCTTGAATGCTGGATGAAAGTCCAAGCCCCCAAGCAAAGGTATGAATTTTTCCCCCAATTGGACTTACAACAACACCTCCTGCACCAGCTTTGCCCGGATTGCCCTTTGCTGCCCCATCAAAAAAGAGAGAGTGCCTTGAGTGCGATTTGAGCCAGTCTTGAAAGTCAGGTTCAGATTTCCTTATTTGCCAGTCTTTGAGAGGAGGGACGTTTCTAACTGCTGATTGAAATTGCAAGTTAAGGGATGATCCCCAAGCAATGTCCTGTTGGCTAAGATTGGAATCATCTTTTATATCAGTCAAGCACTCCTTTAAATGACATTTTATCTTGATTTCTAAAATCTTGTGATTCTATTTAATATTTCTGAAAATTCTTCTAATTCGTTCTAGCCAGATCTGCCAACAAATAACCTTTGGAAGGACAGCCCATGCAGATTTGATTATCTGATTTTCAGGAGGAGGGCCAGGATCTCTGTTTGCCCAATTAGAAAAGAGATCAGCAGTGGAACAAGGAATCAAAAAGTTAGGATCCAAATTGTGGATAAAGGAGAACCAAATCTGCTTAGAGAAAATGCATTCAAGGATTAAATGGACTGTTGTCTCTGCATTCTCGTTACACAGCGAGCATATGGAGGGACCGTAGAACCCTTTTCTCTGCAGGATGTCATACGTTAGGATCTTTCCATGGCAAAGAAGCCAAGCAAAGAAGTCAACTTTGGGCCATGAAGGAAAACGCCAGACCCCCTGCCAATGTGCAGGGTCAGGGGGGACGTATGGCCTCTCTTTCAGCTTGGTATATCCCATGGAGACAGCATAACCTTTGGCATTCGGCCCCCAGCCTTTCGTATCTCTTTTCCTCATGCGCGTGGGCGCCAAGCCATGAAGGAGGTCAAGCAGCGTGGACCATTCATTGGTCAGATGAGCCGGCACCTCAATACGTTTCCAACCTACCCAGACAGAATCACTCCAAAGAGAAAGATCCCACAACGAACACAACCCCTCTCTATACATCCAGCATCGCAGCGCTCTAATGGAGGCTCTGTCTTCAATTGGGTCCTTATTCATGATTTTATCAGTTCAGATATAATATTAATAATTTAATATTAATGTTAGGCTTAATAGTGTTTTTTTGCATGTTATTAATTATAATTTGGTCCATAGTATTTGGGTGATAAACTTGATATATAATTAGATGTTGATTTCTAATCCTATTTGATATATTTTTATTTATTTACTTTACCTCTTTACACCTCTCTTATATTTATTTATTTACCATACCTCTCTTAACTCTCTCTCTTCCTTTCTCTCCCACCTCTCTCTCTCTATCTTCACCTTCCAAATTTGTCACTATATGCCTCTATCTCTCCTTCTCTCCCCCATTCTCTCCATATTTCCTTGTTTGTATCTTTATTTCACCCCCAAACATACACACTCTCTCTCCATCTCTCCCTTTTCACTCCCTCTTTCTCTCAACTACTCACTCTTTATGTCTTTCTTCCTCCCTCCCTCTCTCCCCATCCAAATCCTTCTCTCTGACCCTCCCTCTCCCCCCTTCAACTCTATATCTCTATCACTCCCTCTCTCCTCCTCTCTTTCAAGTCCCCTCTCTTTTCCTTCCTCTCTCTCCCTTTCTCTTCTACCTCCCTCTCTCTCCCCCAATCTCTCTCTCTCTCTCTCTCTCTCTCTCCCCTACAATCCTCTCTCTTCTCCCATGACTCTCTTCCTCTCTCTCAAGTCCTCTCTCTCCCTTTATCTCCTGCATCGCTCTATGTGCCCCCCCATCGCTCTCTCTCTCTCTCTCTACCCTCAAATACTCTCTCTTCCCACATCACTCTATCTCTTTCTCCAACAATGTTACTATATCCCTCTGTTTCTCCTTCTCCCCCCCTTGTCTCCATCACTCCTTCTATGTCTCTTTATCTCACCCTTAAAGATACACACTCTCTCTCAATCTCTCTCTTGTCACTCCCTCTCTCTCCACTTCTCATTCTCTATGTATTTCTTCTTCCCTCCCCCTCTCCCTCTCCAAATCCATCTCTCTATCCCTACCTCTCTCCTCCTCCTCTCATTCTTCCTCTCTCCCCATTTCTCTCCTACCTCCCTCTCCATTCCTCTCCATCTCTCTCTCTCTACCCTCCAATCCTCTCTCCTTCTCTCTCCCTCTCTCTCTTTCTGTTTACCTCCATCTCTCCCTTGCCTCTCCCCCTATTTTTCCACCTCTATCATATTCTTTGTTCTTCCCTCCCATATATATATCTAGAGTCAATATATATAGAATGATATATTAATATATATTATAATATAACAAATTAGTATTGTATTAATCTAAAGTTATTAAATTCAATAATATTAATATTATAATATATTAATATGAATATTAGATTTAACAATAATAATATTATTAATATTAATATTAATAATTTAATATATATATTTTTTCTAAGTTAGACTAATCTATTAATATGAAACATAGTTTACAAAGCAAGAGTTACCTCGAGAGCTGCATAACTATTCAATTCCGGAGGGAGTCTTGAGCAAAAAACCAAAAAAGAGACTGCCCTGCGGTTTACCGCCCCACGAGAAACCGGCCCAGAAAATGCTGCCCATAGATGGAAAACCAGCTATCAAAGAGTTATACAAAAAAGCTTTTACAACCAACTTGTCCCAAAAATACAGCAAAGCATTAAAATTGACCAAAACAAGATTAATAATTTAATATTAATGTTAAGGTTAATAATGTTTTTTTTCATGCTATTAATAATAATTTGGTCCATGGTATTTGGGTCATAAACTTCATATATAATTAGATGTTGATTTCTAATCCTATTTGATATGTTTTTATTTATTTACCTTACCTTTTTATACCTCTCTTATATTTATTTATTTATCATATCTCTTTTATAAATATGGTATTTGGCCCATGGTATTTTTCTCATGGTATTAATAATAATTTGTCCCGTGGTATTTGGCCCATAAGCTTCACTTAAATAAAATCTTTTTTTTTTTAATTTTTATAAATATATATATATATATATATATATATATATATATAAGTTTTTATTTATTTACCATACCTCTAATTTATTTATATTTTTATTTATTTACCATACCTTCAGAGTAAGTGTAAAAAGAGGTTTTATTTATTTACCATAATTCTAGTTTATTTATATTTTTATTTATTTACTATATGTTTTGTAGTGTTCTTAAACCTCTTCATATTTGAATAAATTTATGTTTTAATCAATTTTTATTTGTTTATTTATATGGTTTTGTAAATTATTGTTTAAGTCGACATTATTTAGAATTTATTTTAAAATTTTCTTTAGACATACTTACACATCGGACTCATACTGGGTTGTAAAATGTGCCTCTCGACCCAATAATTTATTAGATGTAATTAATAAAAACATGTTAGGGATAAAATCCATATAAAAATTCTTAAAAACCTAGAAATTTGAAAACACTCCCTAAAATAATAATTTAAACTATCTGAACTTTGTAACACTTAGCATTATGCCACAGAACTATGCCCTGTTCAACTATAACATGCGATAACAAAGAACTCTAAAATTAAAGGTAATATAAATTGGATTTTCTGGTAACAACTAAAAAGATTAATTAAGCACACTTGACCAAAAGACTGCTTACATGCGATAACAAAGAACTCTAAAATTAAAGATAATATAAATTGGATTTTCTGGTAACAAGTAAAAAGATTAATTAAGCACACTTAGACCAAAAGACTGATTTAATGGCGTAAGCGTCATATAAATTTAATTATATATGGACAAAGATAGACGGTATCTTATATAATTTAATTCTGATGGTAAGCTATTTTGTAGCCGAATATATTGTTCCTATATTCAATAACTCCTTGGAAAACAGAGGTAGCAACAAAACAAAAGAGAATTAAAACAGCAAATGAAATTAATGTGTTGGTTTTTATGGCTTGATATCTATGAAAAGGCGGTGCGGTGCGGATGTAGTAAAATACCACAGGATAAACTAATCAGAGATGAATAGATGCAGATCAAATAGGTTTAATCAGGCACTGTCACGGTCTCGAATTTTAAAATTAAATTCAAATATTCGCACATAAAAGATGTCTTATTATTTTGTCAATAAAGTGAATTCAAATTAGTGTACTTGGCTAGTAATTGCTCATTTTATAGTCCAGTATGATGTCCAGGAAGGTGTGTATTTTGCTTTGCAGCAGAAGAATCCATTCCACACCTGTTATTTTTATGTCCCTGTGTTATTCATTTTTGGAAATTATTCAGCTCCTACATATTGGATTCGTCCTGGCTACTTGTGGACTTCATATCTGCTGCTTTGGAATGGGACAAATTGCACAGTCAGTATCGGTCGTTGCCTTTTTACTTCATTTGGGAGGTTTGGCTGGCAAGAAACAAGATGATTTTTGACCAGACTCCCTTTCAGATTCATAAGATTTACCTGGCCATTAAAACTTGGATGGATGAGATCCCCCCTATTCGGCCTGATGTCATTGATGGATCTCGCCATTTAAGACCTCATGATATATCCATTCCTGCTGTGTTCTTTGATGGTGCAGCTGCTGATGGCAACACTGGTTGTGGGGCGTGGATTAAGATTTCAGAACATGATCGATATCACATCCATTGGAACGGTGGTCCTGGCTCTAATAACAAAGTAGAGATCATGGCGTTATGGGGTGGATTACTTGTTGCATATGACCTTCAGATACAAGTGGTCAGCATCTTTGGGGACTCTAAATTGGTGATCGGATGGATTACCAATGAAACTCATATGGATACTCCGCAACTTCAAGGGTGGATCGATAGGACCCAGAATCTGTGGAATAGATTAGATTGCCCCCCAATCAAACATATTTACCGTGAGAACAACACAAGAGCTAACAGGCTTTCCAAGATGAGACTTCAGGAGGAGTTTGGCTATTTGATGGTTGCCCATTTCTCAAATGGACAACAGATTGGCGTGTCTCACATTCCTCTTCCTTAAAATTTCTATCTCTGTTTATGTTGTTTATCTGTTTTAGAACGCACATATGACTAAATTTTTTTGGGTCAAGCAGGTTCTATTAGTTTCAAATCAGTTCATCCACCCTGCTATCTTAGACATGGGACAATGCATACTTTTTGTACACAGGCGAGGCTGGTATTGCCTTGCACGATGGCGGTTCTATATGGATTCCTCACAGTGTCATCAAGCGAGCGTGTTTTTCAATCAGGCGAGCGTTTCTCTATCATCAAGCGAGCGGGTTATTATATCAACTGTGCGTGTTTTTGTCATTACCTGTGTTATCGGATCACTGTTTATATTTCCACGGCAAGCGAGCGTGTTTTAGTTGTGGCAAGTGAGCGTGGCTTATCAAGCGAGCGGGTTTTATCAACAATGTGGCAGCCTTTCAGCATATATATTCTACATGCAGCTGAACCGTCGTTCATGCTGCTCAAAACTATTATGAACAGGCTTGCTATATCATATTTTTCATATATATTCGCATACTCAAGAGTATCACTCTTTTCTACTTCCAAACCATTATTGATGTTTCTTGAGTTTTGCTTTCTTTTTGAAATCATATCTGGCTATTGGAGTTGCAATTGGACAATTCCTATTATCTTCTGATACTCATTTTGATTATTGTAATTTGTACACGGGTTGGATCTTGACCTGTTTATGTGGATGCCCATTCAATTTTGCTCTGACCTGTTATGAGCAGATTTCACTGGGGCAATAGATGGTGGATTTCTCGCTGTGTGTCTCTTTACAGCTGAGATTATTTGACTATGTACTGTTTATATACATCAATATAACCAGCGTTTTTTTCTTTCTGAAAAAAAAATTAGAGATTAAATTCGAGGACGGACACACTTTCGAAACTTGGTCTGGATTTACCTTTCGAGGCAGTTCATGTAGGGCGCTGGCTGGGGTCTTCGCTGGTTAGCTCTTTTAAGCTTCCCTTGGCTTAGTGTCACGTCTGCGGTATACTTTTTTGCTATGGTATAGTGCAGATTAATAAATGCTGATATTTTTTTATGGCTTACATGCTGAAAGTGTTTTTTGGCCTCCCAAGGAAGACAGTTAGTTTTTTTGTATGTTGTCTTACTGTTGGATAGTTGCAGTTTATCCGTCTCATATTGCTTGCCTTTCGATTTATCCAGCCAGCATTCTGTAACTCATTGTAAGTAGCATGTACTGTTGTTTGTATTAATACAAGCAAACTGTTTTTTTTCTTCTGAAAACAAATCATATATGGCTCATTGAGCCTACACACCCATTCTACAATCTAGTATGAGAGACATGTGTAAGTATGTCATGTTCTCAAAAAAAAAAAAAAAAAAAATTTTGTTCATGTAGACCAAACAAAAAAACAAAAATTAAATAACCATATAAATAAACAATTAAAATTTTATTAACAAAACAATTAACGGAGTTGTTGATATTTCACTTTCACTTTCAAGTAATATATACACTAGAAGTTGCCCCTAAATGTGCAAGAATACACCGAAGGTATAGAAGAACTGAAAAGATCCTCTCCCCAATATATGTTTATGAGTTTAGATAAATAGGAGCAAGTAATTGTGGAATTTAAGTCACGTAATGAGGGATTTTGTTTGGTGAATACATATTTTCGATAACTCTATTAAATAATTTTCTTCTGTGTGGGGAGTTACACATATTCATATATCCATATGAAATGCATCACAAATCTGAACAACTTTGGCTATTCAAAAAAGGTGGAGATAAAACAAATCCAAGGATATTGAACATTCTGGTGATATATATTTTTTAAATTCAAGTATATTGAACATCCCATAAACTTGCTCCTTACTTGCATATGGCTTTGCTCCACCAAAGAAATCAAATCGTAAATTAAAAATAAAAATGTCAGGCAAGTTCCTAATTTCAAATGGAAAAATCACTCTAAATAATAAAATAATTTCAATTCATCTCCACTCATTTCCCAGAGTCATTTTAAATATTTATTTTTGAATTCATTACTTGTTAAAATTTAAAGCCATCGAAGTACATATTTCTACAAGTGAGTGCTGAAAGCCTTGATAATTTACTGCCTAGACTACCTTTATGTGGTAATTGGGATCTCTGTGAACATACATTCATGATATTTATTTGCAAGGAATTTCGACACATTACCATATACTTAAATCAAATTCTAATAGAAGTGTATTATTTGAAAGGAAACAGTACAGAGATATCATGAAAACAACAAAAGACAAATTTACAAGGCTTATTACAAGATTACCAAGGCCCAGTAATATGTGCTTATTAAAGATAGCGCACCTATAACTCCAATCAGACATGCAACAGAGATACATAACAATTAAGTAGGGGCACATGAAAGATGGTGTAGATATCATGCAAACGAATAGGCAAATTTAAGGAAGGGGAGTTAGATAATGTGAAACCACAAATAAAAAGACATTTGCAATAGGGATTTTCACTATTTGAAAAATATCGAACAATATTGACTTTATTAATGAGTCTTTATAAACCATTATGGAATACAACTTTGCTTGAAAACAAATATTCACTAAAATCCTCTCACAAAAATGATAATATTTTCGGCTTACCTTACATTGAGCATATAAAGCATATTTTTGTTGATTGTTTTAAACCATTCTTCATTGCCTGCAACCGAACAAAACAGTGAAAAACATATAAATAAATAACAATTCTGCCTAAACAAATTACGTAAAAATGCTAAAGGAAAAGGCTAGCATCCAGAAGGAAAGTAAAAAATGGTGAAAGAACATTCGAAATTTCAAAAAGCGTAGAATTTAAAGATAACATCCAGAAGAAAGGGAAAGGGTTAACGCAAAAAAGATGAAAGAAGCCTTATGAAACTGAAGCCCTAAAATTAAACAGATTCAGAACTTAATTGACATATGCCTGGTCGTTTCAGGTTGAGAACTGAAAACCTGAGAGGTACGGTAAAAGAATAATAATAGTTCTACACGCCAGATTCGTCTTGAGGATTCATCAGTGACAAAGATAATTGGAAAATATTTTAGGGTTTGGAGTGAAAAATGCAGTTAATGTGATCAAATTTTCATAGTAAACTGCAAGAGAATTGGAGAATTGGATTTAAGATTGAAACAAATTCAAATTCGTAAATTGATCCATCTCACCGCAAAATGAGCAAGATGCACGATCGTATTGTTTTAAACCATTCTTCATTGCCTGCAAACGAACAAAACAGTGAAAAACATATAAATAAATAACAATTCTGCCTAAACAAATTACGTAAAAATGCTAAAGAAAAAGGCTAGCATCCAGAAGGAAAGTCAAAAATGGTGAAAGAACATTCTAAATTTCGGAAAGCGTAGAATTTAAAGATAACATCTAGAAGAAAGGGAAAGGGTTAACGGAAAAAAGATGAAAGAAGCCTTATGAAACTGAAGCCCTAAAATTAAACAGATTCGGAACTTAATTGACATATGCCTGGTCGTTTCAGGTTGAGAACTGAAAACCTGAGAGGTACGGTAAAAGAATAATAACAGTTCTACACGCCAGATTCGTCTTGAGGATTCATCAGTGACAAAGATAATTGGAAAATATTTTAGGGTTTGGAGTGAAAAATGCAGTTAATGTGATCAAATTTTCATAGTAAACTACAAGAGAATTGGATTTAAGATTGAAACAAATTCAAATTCGTAAATTGATCCATCTCACCGCAAAATGAGCAAGATGCACAATCGTCTAGGCCGTTTCGGCTGTGCAGCCTAAGAGAGACAGAATGATGAGCCATGAGAAGAAGAGGATGAAGATGTAGATCGTCCACACCCCCGGGTACTGAAACCATGATGTGTTCTTGTTCAAATCCACTGGTTGCACTACCTCCACGTACAGATTCCTCATTATTTCTTGCGCGCCAACGATCTGAGATTTTGCTCCTTCCCGAAGCAAAAGAGAGGCAGGGTATAAAAATTAATATTCAGAATCATATGTTGCGATGGTGTTATGTAGAAACACAGAAAATCTTACCGGAATAACTAGATAATATTAATTCTGATGCATGTTCAAATCAGTAAACAACAAAATCATCGGAGACAAACATGGTTTTAGGTTTTAATCATATATTTTAAGGCTTCTTTCCTATGTTGCATGAGTTTCTCGACCGTGGAAAGAGGAATGTTGCACAGACGTCACGAGAAAAATAGGAATGTTCTACAGGCGTCACAAGAAAAATAGGAAGGTTTCACATATTAATCGTGGTTAAGCGGCGAGCTACAAAATGGAAACATCCGTCTGGCATCCGCGGCAACAGTAACAGAAGGAGGCAGAAATATCTCTCTAACTGGAGTGGGAGTGACACGGATGTCATAGATCAACGGCTTAAAACAATCACAACTGTGCCCAGAAATCGAACGGTAGAAAATGAAAATGTTGACGATGGTCTAGTGGAATTCTTCCAATATAACACCTTCAGTGTAAATATTTCGATGTCTATCTTAGTGTGAGATATGAATAAAATATTTTAAATTGAATTAATAAAAAATGGCTCAATACACATGCAAAAATGCAATTTAAGCAGTAAAAAAATACACATTGTTTGTTTTTTTGCACTCTAATATAAGTTTGCAATAAAAGAAATTTGATCTTTCTTGGCTCATGTTAGATTTGTGCTTTAAATGGATTTATGCTAGTTCTATAACCCAGTATGATGTCCGTCATCAAAATTGAAAATTTGTTCATGTCCACCAAAATAAAAAAATTTAAAAATCTAAAAACATAAAGACAAAAAATAACTATACAAAACATTTAAATAATGTGGCTCATTAAAAAAATTGCACGTGAAGAAATTGGATTCCTCTGGACTCATGTTAGATCCATATGGATCTATGCTAGTAGTAGTTAAAAGAAAGGTGTATAAAAGCAAAAAAACAAAAAATGACTATACAAAACATTTAAATAATGTGGCTCATTAAAAATATTGCACATGAAGAAATTAGATTCTTCTGGACTGATGTTAGATTTGTATGAATCTATGCTAGTAGTAGTTAAAAAAAAGAGTGTATAGTAGTTAAAAGAAAGGTGTATAGTTGGTTAAGCATATTGTTAATAGGGTCTCAGTTGGTTGGTAGAGAAAATCGGTTAATCAATAGAGAAAAATGTCACATACCCACCAAGGTTTTAATATCCTTATCAAGTGAGAATCATCTCACTCAACTTATTCAATGCAGTATAGTAAATACCATGTGAAAACCCTATGTGGATTTGGCTAAAGGTCAAATGCAGTTGTAGTAAAGACTAGGTGCAAACCATGTGTGTATTTGGCTAAAGAGGCACCGCACCTAAGACTTATTGAATTGAAATAACCTTTTGCGAGCTTTGTTAAAAAATATATAAAATCAGGGTTTGAAGTGAACTTGTAAAAAAGGATTCCAATAGATCATTGAGCTTATTCAAATGCAGTAAAGACGAGGTGCAAACCTTATGTGTATTTGGCTAAAGAGACACCCTGCCTGAGATTCGTCTTTCAGCAAAGACCAGGCACAAACCCTGTCTGTATTTGGCTAAAGAAACCACACCCCGCATGAGCTTCGTCTTTCAACAAAGACCAAGCGCAAACCCTGTCTGTATTTGGCTAAATAAACCTTACCTGGGGCTTGTCCTAAAATAAAATTTTGGAAGTGATGTAAAAATATATATAAAACTAGGGTTTGCAGTGAAAACTATAAAAAAATATTCCAATAGGTTTATTCAAATGTAGTAAAAAGCAGGTGCAAAACCTGTGTAGTCAATCTCTTGCAGCACTAAAAAAAGAAGATAGATATGTTGTGCTTGTAAATGTTGTGGTCAGTCTATAGGGATCATGGCAGCACAACTGCAAGACTTACCCAGGGCGATAGAATATAGTATCCCTCTGGTCGGAGGTGTCTTCTTACGAGTCACGGAAACAAGAGCTCGACAGCTACAAAATCGATCAATTTCAGAGTATCTCATCAAGTGGAAGAACTTACCCACTGAAGATTCTACATGGGGGGATGAGAATTTTATACGAAAGCATCCAGAGCTACTCAAGCATTGAGGACAACACTTTTTTGAAGGAGAGGGGCATGTTAGGTCACTATATTACTAGTATAGTCCCTTATTGTTGTTAGTGTAACCCCCTTATTGTTATTATTGTACCCTTGTAACCCCAATATTGTTATTATTGTGCCCTTACATTATTATTGTTAGGTCGGCTAGGATTATATTGTGATCCCATGGACTCCTATATATAGAAGGAGGTTTTGTCATTTGTATCATCCAAGATTATTGAGCCGAGTGGCTCCTTCTACAATCCAGTATGAGGGACACGTGTAAGTATGTCATGTTCTCAAACAAATAATAAAAATAGTTTTTGCTCATGTCGACCAAACAAAAAAATAAAAACTAAATAACCATATAAATAAACAATTAAAAATTTATTAACAAAACAATTAATTGAGTTGTTGATATTTCACTTTCACTCTTCAAGTAATAAATACAATATTTCGATGTCTATCTTAAATAATATAATTTTACAGAGATAAAACATTCAATGTGAGTTATGAATAAAATATTTTAACTATTAATAAAAAATGGCTCAATACACATGTTATGTAATTTTTATAACATTCAAAAATGCAATTTAAACAATAAAAAAATTCACATTGTTCATTTTTTTGCACTCTAATATAAGTTTGCAATAAAAGAAATTTGATCCCTCTCGGCTCATGTTAGATTTGTGCTTTAGATGGATCTATGCTAGTTCTATAGCCCAATATGATGTCTGTCATCAAAATTGAAAATTTTGTTCATGTTGACCAAAATAAAAATTAAAAAGAAAAAGAAAAAAGAAGAAGACAAAAATAACTATAAAAAACATTTAAATAATGTGGCTCATTAAAAAAATTGCACGTGAAGAAATTTGATTCCTCTAGACTCATGTTAGATCCGTATGGATCTATGGTAGTAGTAGTTAAAAGAAAGGTGTATAAAAGAAGAAAAAGAAAAAATAACTATACAAAACATTAAATAATATGGCTCATTATAAAAATTGCATGTGAAGAAATCAAATTCTTTAGGACTGATGTTAGATTTGTATGAATCTATGCTAGTAGTAGTTAAAAAAAAAAGTGTATAGTAGTTAAAAGAAATGTGTATAGTTGGTTAAACAAATTGTTAATAGGATATGGGTTGGTTGGTAGATAATATAAGATAAGGTAATTATACTAATGTCCAACGGATGACCACAAAAGTAGGTCAATTGGACTCCAGAGTACAATGATGTCGATACAAGGAGTACCAAAAGGTCTCCTATATAAAGAGTAAGAAATAAGAAATAAAGCAAGAAAAACATAATGCCTGAAAACCAAAATGAGGAAAGTCCTAGAATCCAAGTGCAGAGAACACAAGATAATGGTCCACTAAATCTCTCTCCTAACACTCGAGGTCGAATGCAAAAAACTCAAGATGGAGTGTTGTCCCGAGGGAGGGCTAGGGGATGATCTCGAGCCTTTGTTACGTTGCTGCCGAGAAGAAGTGATATGTCATTGATGACTGGGCGATCTCAACTACCTGCTAGTAAGAGATATGGTCTGGTATTGACTCAGGATTCCTTATGCTAGGGGGATGGCCCCTCTAGCCCGCACTAATCTAGAGTCTGAGGCAACAATGTTATTAACTTGTCGCTTCGTGCCTCTTGCTGACGGGAGAATTGTAAAAAATGATGTAATCCGTTGCACAGGATCTGCTCTAGGAGGAGGTTGGAGAATTTGTGTGCGAAGTATTGTGGCCTCCTATATGTACAAGGCTATACATCTATGGTCTGGGTATCAAAGAAGCTAGATAAGGTCTGATCCCTCTAAACAAGCAATGGAAACTCCCATGAATCTCATAGTAAATGGGGCAGCGGAAGATGAAGTGCTCCTCCGAATTAGTCTCTCAGAGGTGGCACAATTGGAAAATCCTGTCTAACCGTGAAATCTGGTGATTAGTCTCAATCCACAGTTTATGAGAACCTACTTTGATCTGACCCAAGGGAATCTGAAGTGCATGCATCCAATGGCGAAGCGTGTAATGGGGTCGAACAATGAGTCCATATCTCAACAACATGAAGTTCTCGGCATAGAAATCCATCTTCGAACGCAACCCATCCTGAGGGTTTATCCAAGTAACTTGTACGTATTTCCTGTAAATATCCTCTCGAATGATTTTATTCATCTCTTGTTTGGTTGGTAGGAGGAGGTCCGGTGCACACAAAGAATACTTGAATGGAGGGAGTTGGTCTATCTTAATACCAACTGAAGCAAGGAGATCTGAGACTCTAGCATAGGAACATCGAGATTGAGCCAAAGGACTCACTACTGCAATGGAATCTGATGAAAGGTAGGCCAAGTATGGATATCGGTCCCACCCCTTTGCTGTATTCGCAAAACCCTGAACACGGTGAAGAAGAGAGATGATACCAAACATTGTCTCAAGGCGAAAGGGGCGAGCTCCAAAATCTGCAAGAATGATGGGCTGGGGAACTGTCTGCTTGCATCGAATGATGCGACGAAGAAGGGTGATTTGCACTCTCTCTGTAGAACACCAATCAGACTCTAGTTTGTTAGGACCACAAACCTATGAACCATATAGAAATGTGGGTCGAACAAGACTGACCATCAGTGAAATCTTTGCTGATATGTCCTGAAAATGATTCTGAAAACATTGTCTCTCGAGAAGGGCCAAGGATCCATAGCCCTTGTTGATTCGAGGCTGGAGTGCAGGCCGCAAGCTAAAGCGAGGTCCTGTGAATAGCACCCCCAGATAGGTGTATGAGTTGGTGATCTCAATCTCCTCTCCTCTGAAAAAGAAATGGAGGTCACAGAGGAACTTCTTCGATGTGTTGAATATCATAACCTTGGTTTTACCTAGGTTAGCCGTCAACTGTCGAAGATCACTGAAAAGGGCCAGGGCATCCATCTGCCTCTGCAATACGTCAGGGGATGGGGCTAGAAGGACCACGTCATCTGCAAACAACAAGATATAAATACAGACATGATGTAGAAGGAAACCATCACCATCCTAGATATGTTCATGCAAGAAGGACTCTAGCTCGTCAATATAGATCCCAAATAGTGTGGGGGACAAGAGACAACCTTGTTTTACCTCAATAGTGCTCCGGATAAAATCTTATAGCCCATGTACTGTGTGCAAACGACTAAGGACTGACGCATATAAGCGCATGATGGCTAACAAGAGGGTCTTTGAGATGCCAATATCTTTGAGTCTCTGGAATAATGCTTCTTTAGGGACCGAGTCAAAAGCTTTTTGAAAGTCTACAAAACAACAATATAATTTTGAAGAGTGATGTTGTGCCTCCTCAATGATGGCCCTAAGTGTAAGGATGTGTTCAATAGTCTGGTGCTCAGGTCGAAATCCAGCCTGGCTTCTAGCTCTAAGTTGTTTATGCTCAAGCTCCTTGGAGATTTGGAGGTGGAGGGATGTAGCATATAGTTTTGAGAATGTGTGGCCCACCATGATAGTCCTATAATTGTTGGGATCTAAGTTGGGCCTCGATTTGTGTATCGGGTGAATGATGTGTTGAGACCATGTCGATGGGAAACCTGTACAGACCACGTGGTTGAAGATATCAACCAAGTAGGGAACCAGAGCACGAAGACTGTATTTAAAGAACGCTTCATGGAAACCATCCTCATCTACTGCTTTGTTGTTGTTCATCACCCAAATGGCCTCTTTGATGTCACTATCATAGAATACGAAACCTGAAGAGGGCGGAGAGGTCACCTGAATCTGGGGTTGCCCTGGGATATCATAGAGGGTGGACACATGGGAGAACATGGACTGGGGGTTAAGGTTAGAGGGGAGGGGAGAGTGGCGGGGGATAATAGTATGCCAGAAGTGTCTAGGGGAGTGAGAAAGAGAGGTACACAAGTCACGTCCTCTCTGGGAGAAAAAGAGACATTTCTTGCGACGAAGGAGGCAACGATATGAGGCTTTGATATTGGGGTAGGAGGGGTAAGTATGGATGAATGCATGTCGAAGCTGGAAGTGGAGAGATTTGCATTCCTCGTCATATCATCAATTCATAGGGCAAGATTTGGGTTTATGAGAGGTGGAAGTGGGACGATGAGAGTGGGGGTAGGACTTAAGGGCGGCATCCAAAATGATGGATGAGAGACAGTTGTACTTGGTCGATGCGGAGTCAAATAGTGAGAATTGGTCCATGGAGGGGAGCATCTGGCGAAGGTGGGAAGAAAAGATGTCTGGGTCACCCTCATTAAAACGAAGAGTAGTACGTGGTGAGCCCTTGGGGGAAGGTGGGGTGAGAATGGGGGGGTTGTCAACATGAAGAGAGAAAGAAAGAAGAGCATGGTTAGCTAAGGGGATGGGGGAAACAAAAAAGTGATGAATCAAAGGGAGGAGGTTCTGGCTAAAGAGGACATAATCAACAAGGCTTGCTCCTCCACCATGAGGCCGACATGTGAAAAAGCGGGAGTTTGGAAAACCCGGGAGGCCATTAAGAATCAACAGCTCCTGAGATTCACCCAAGTGTAAAAGATGTCGACCATAGGCAGTAAGGGGCCCCAACGCATCATCAGACAGCCTGTGAAATCCCACCGACTCTAGATCGATCTCCTGGATGCAGTACACATCCTCAAACCGATTGTGAAGAGGGATCTGGAGGGCTCTAGTGCGGGAGTTGAAGTCACCTAGAAGAATAAGCTCCCCAACTGTTGAATACTAGGTTATGCCAACATACAAATCAATAAAGGGGTCCCCTCCAAGCCCATTATGAATGGCATATGGTGAAGAAGAAGGAGGGAATTAAAAAACAACAATGTAAATTTCCCTGGGGAGAGGAGAGACCCCTCAAAACTGAACCCACATAAACCTCGCAAACTCATCTGCAACCACCAAAGAAATCCTGCTCTGAAAGGAATCTCTGATGAAGTAAGAAACCCCCCCAGAAGCTCTGATGCCACAAGAATTCCTTGCCTCCTTCCTACAAGTTGAGAACTTATGGTAACTTGTAATGTTTGGGAGAGGTCAAATAGGGCTCTCATGCATCTCGATGATGAATAAGATATCTTACAGTCGAAGAGCATCATATAATAGACCTATAAATGCCCAAAAATACCCATTCCCATTCCAACAATTGATGGAAATGGATGCCCCTTGTTGCCTCCCCCAATGAGCCTGTCATTTGGAGGACCCGGAATGAGGCTTCCACCCAAGTGGAAAATTGTCCCGAATCACTGCTTTGAGGTTCCTGATAACTGCCCATTTCCCTGCTTGGCGTGCTGTTATAACCAACTCCCTAAAGTGTTTGAGCTCAACAACCTGTGTTTTAGTGAGATCTTCATCAAGGAAGATCTTACTAGGAAGTGAGAATAGCTTTCGCTTAGCTCTAAGAGCCCGAAGGCGATCAGCCACCAACCTAAACCGGTGAAAGGGAGTAGAATTGTACCCAAGCCAAGCCCTATCAAGGGTACCATCCTATAGATATATTTTTTCATTGAGGAACAGGGTCCCAACCACCATGGGGTCTGAGGATGTGAGAGGTAAAGTAAGCCCTCTCACTTTGAGGTTCAATTCTCGCACTTTTCTAGTGCGTTATTCCATGAGTTTAGATTTTACCACCTCCTCAACTATGGCTAGAGGGGGAGCGAGGGGGGTATCCCTTCCTCTAGCATCATGTGCCCATGAGTTGATGTGTGTTTCTGTTTCTTTTTTAAAGGTTGTTTGCTGAGCTTTGATCTCCTCCTGTTTGTTTTTCAGATTGAGAAGTTAAGCGTGTAGAGTGTCATTAGAGGGGTGGTGGTGAGTTGCTTGCTCCTTTTTGTCCCTCAATAGTTTCTTCAGGGAACCATTCTCACCTTTCATTACAACTACTTTATTCCTGAGTTCATCAACCTTTTCTTTTTAGTGCCTAGTTAGAGGATTCAAGGGTTTCTAATCTCCTAAATAGTTCCTAAAAATCCTTGTTGTCGCATCCAAATTTATAACCGGGCAAAGGTGACGGTTTCAACAAGATTTGAAAGAAGTCTTTGACACCTATGTCTATGTCGGTAGGAGGTCCTCACGACGTCATCACCTGTGGTTGATCCTGTTGTTGTGGTTGGGTGCCTGTGCCTGGGGATCCAGGCGTCATGGTGTTGACATCATTAACAAAGATATGCATCTTGTAAGCATAATAACATTGTTGAAGACTAATCCCTGATTCAAATGAATTATTTACAACTACTAGCGGCAAGGGCGGCGCCTACACTGACGTGTAACCGGCCAAAGAATGCATTCTGTAATGATATATCGCTCCTGACTTTTGTTAAAAACTTTGCATATAAACCAAAGCATATGGGTAGGGAGGATGAAAGCTACTAGATTTGTTGTCAAATATTGAGTTCAAGCGAGAGATTGCACTGGAACAGATCGTTGCTAGGGTCAGTGGAATGAGTGTGAGATTGCTTTCTGACAGCCACACGCCTACCAAGTCTGTTGGCGTTGGATATTCGGTTGTGGATTTCTTCAAAGAAGCCTCATGAAGACTGTTGTGATGGGAACCTGTAATGACAGAGAGATCCTGTGATGAACGGGGAAAATTTCTACCAAAAGGAATACCTCCGAGGTTGCAGAGCCATCATAGTACTAGGAAATAGCATTATGGGCAGAGAAAATTGGTTAATCAATAGAGAAAAATGTCACATACCCACCAAGGTTTAAATATCCTTATCAAGTGAGAATCATCTCACTCAACTTATTCAATGCAGTAAAGTAAAGGCCAGGTGAAAACCCTATGTGGATTTGTCTAAAGGTCAAATGTAGTTGTAGTAAAGACCAGGTGAAAACCATTTGTGTATTTGGCTAAAGAGGCACTGCACCTAGGACTTATTGAATTGAAATAACCTTTTTCGAGCGTTGTTTAAAAATATATAAAATTACGATTTGAAGTGAACTTGTAAAAAAGGATTCCAATAGGTCATTTAGTTTATTAAAATGTAGTAAAGATGAGGTGCAAACCTTGTGTGTGTTTGGCTAAAGAGGCACCCTGCCTAAGATTCATCTTTCAGCAAAGACCAGGCGCAAACCCTATCTGTATTTGGCTAAAGAAACCACACCCCACCTGAGATTCGTCTTTCAGCAAAGACCAGGCACAAACCCTGTCTGTATTTGGCTAAAGAAACCCCACCTGGGGCTTGTCCTGAAATAAAATTTTGGAAGTGATGTAAAAAAATATAAAACTAGGGTTTGCAGTGAACACTATAAAAAAATAATCCAATAGGTTTATTCAATGTAGTAAAAAGCAGGCGCAAAACCTGTGTAGTCAATCTCTTGCAGCATTGAAAAAAGAAGATAGATATGTTGTGCCTGTAAATGTTGTGGCCAGTCCATATGGATCGAGGCAGCACAGCTGCAAGACTTACCTAGGGTGATAGAATATAGTTTCCCTCTAGTCGGAGGCTTCTTCTTACCCTTCTACCAACTCTAATCTGATGCCTTCATATATGAAGAATACCAAATTATTAGTAAGTGGAACAATAGATGCCATCGACAAAAATAATTTTCTCAGTGACGTTTACAGTCGCCTCATGTCGTGAGGACGAGCGGCTCTAGCAAGAAGCACCCCATCACCGTCATTTAATAAAATAATATTTATACACATAAAATAAACCCTGGACTATCAAATTCAATCAATGTCCATCTGCACTCACAAACTTTAGTTCGAGTAAATTTCCATTTGCTTGATAATGAGACACTAACAGTGGGCACCACCGCCATTGAAATGCTTTGTTCTTCCTCATGTTGTTCGTTCCTCTCGTGTAATAAAGGACGTAATGGTTTAGGTTTTTGTTTGCTACGCCTAGTGTTTTTGTCCTCTAGCTTAGGGTTTGAATCCTTTATTACTTAGCTTAGGGTTTGAGTCCTTTATTACTTATTGTGCTTCACATGCAAGCTCATAAAAAGACACTACCAGTGCACCACCACCACTAAAATGTTGTGTTCTTCATCCCTCTCCATTGAAACACTATGTTCTTTATTCTTCTCCTCTTGTAAAGGACAAGAATGTCTAGGCTTTAATTATTGTGCTTCCAATGAGGATGAGACTATGGATTTATTTTTTGCATAGTTTGATATGTTCTTCATTCATGGGAATCGCACGAATTTTGTAGGTTTCCTATATACTCAGTTTTGTAGGGAAATTCCACATAATATTGGTTTCCACGCTAGAAAGCATTCGGTTCTTCTGCACAAACTTCAACTTCAAATTTTTGTTCGAGTATTTTGATTTTTACTTTGACAGCTAGTTGTGCTAACCTTTTTTCAACCCATAGGTTATCTCTATCATATTTTACATCTTGTAGATTTTTCTCTACTTTTGTTAGGTCTTCCATTACCTAAACCATTTTAGATACTCTAGGAGATGGTTTAAATATCTTGCTTTCCCATTTTTCAATCTGGTGGATCCATGTGGCTAGGAATGGATTCCCTAATATACATATGTTGGGGACTGCAAAATTCATATTTATGTAGTAATTTTTGAGAGGGCGAGCTCTATGGTTTCAAGGGATTTTATGCAAGGGTTTTTTCATAGGTTCGACCTCGGGTTCTTATTTTCTGATTTTCTTCTTCAGTCTATGTCGTTGGACCATCGTGCCTGAGGTGTTAGCTAGGTGGATCTCCACTTGTGTGGAAATCAATCTGTGATTTGTGACATTTATTTTCTTGTGGTAAGAAATTTTTTGATCCACTCGCTCTTTACTACTCACACTTGATATCCCAAATATTTCGAGTTCCACGATGGAGGAGTAGGTGGACTTTGGCTCACACAGTCCACTTCATGTTTCTATATTCATATCACAACAAGAAATCAATGCAATTGTTTGTGATCCATTGTCCCTCCTTGTGATCTAGAATCTAAGCCATCACATTTTCATAAGGAGGGAAATTTCCCTACCTCAGTTGTTAATACCATTTTTTCGAAAGGCTTTCAGAGCACTACTCCTCGACCAGAGTCTGGTTCACATGGAAAAGGTTCTATTTCCCATTCCAAACAAGCCCTAAAACCTCATCATGAGAATTCCAAAATGGTCACAGGTGATGACATTCCTCTCTTAGACATCCCTATTATTCAAGAGATGGATTTGGTGGGATGTTTTGCGAGTAATATTGTTAGTCCACCAACTCTCAAACATTGGTTATAGTTGAATTGGATGCCATTATTGGGTGCCACTCCTAAATTCCATGAGATGATTCGCAGTTGGTTCTGTGTGATCTTATCTTCTGTATATGATGTCAATATTCTTATGTGTAGGGTTTGGTCTCGGGGGCTTTCTGGTCTCTGAATTCAAATATAGCACTTTTATTTTGATCTAGCCCATCATTTGATGATAACACAGAATGTATGGGCTCTTTTACCTAGACTTCCATTGTTTTTTTGGAATCCTTTGATTCTAGAAGAAATTTGAAATCACGTTGGTTGGTTCATCAAATTTGAAGAAGATTTTTTCTCAAAGCACGACAGAAGAGTTGCATGGGTACATGTGGATGTTAATCTGAAAGAAGGTTTACCGAAAAACATTATGTTATGTTATCAAGGGAGAAATTGGATTTAACAATTTGACTATTGGTGACGACCCTTCAAGTGTTATGTCTTTCATAAGAAATTGGAAATCACATTGGTTGGTTCATCAAATTTGAAGAGGATTGTTTCTCAAAGCATGACAGAAGAGTTGCATGGTACAGGTGGATGTTAATCTGAAAGAAGGTTTACTGAAAAACATTATGTTATGTTATCAAGGGAGAAATTGGATTTAACAATTTGACTATTGGTGACGACCCTTCAAGTGTTACGTCTTTCATAAGGTCGGTCATTTAGTCGATTCATGTGTATATAATGTCAATAAAACTCAACCTCCAAGGAAAAAATGGGTTAAGAAATCTCTTGTGCTTAACACATGTATATCTCGTGAAAATCAAGGGAATTTGATGGAATGAAAAGACATATCTATTGCTTCAATCATTGAGATGCTACCAATAAAGGAACATAATATGAATTCCCATCCAGAGGTTTTGGGTATGCATTTTCTAAACTCTCCTTTCCATCCTTCTAAAAACACAGTTTGGGGTTTAATTACAGCTTGGAACTCGTCTTTCAATCTTCACTTGTCGTCAATTGTGCCTTGATACATATGCATGGATGTGGAGGCTCTTGAATTAAGTCTCAATATTCGCATTGTGAATGTTTACGACCCTTATGTGGATCAAAAACCCTTTTGAGACAAATTTTTCATCGCCAGAGTTTTTGAGCTTCATCCTATTATATTAGGTGGTGACATGAATTTCACAACCATGATTAGGGAGGTGCAGGGAAACACAGTCGAAATACATCCACTAGAATAATACTTCTCTAATTTTATTAGCTCTTATAATCTCATTGATATGGAACATGTATCTCTTATTCCTATGTGGAGGAGTTCTAGGTCCAATGAGGAAGCAATAGTCAACAGAATTGATTGATTTCTTATTTCCCAATTTTTCTTCTCCCTTGACATCAAAATGAAAACTTGGGTCGAAGATGGTGGTATTTCAGATCATTGTCTGATACTATTGGAAATGGTTAAAGTCAATTTAAAATATTCTATGCCCTTTTCTTTCAACTATATATGGGTCATATATGAGGATTATATTAAAATTATCGAAATCTAGTGGGTTCCCCTTATCTTGAATCGCCTCGATACCTTTTACGTATCAAGTGTCAAAAAAGCTGAAGATGGTAGAAAAAAACTAGAATTTGGGCTGAGTATCAAGAAAAGACAGATGTTGCACTAAATGAGGTGGAACATAATATTCATGACATGTACTCCTTGAATGATCTAGGTCGGTTCTCTGATGTGGTCACCGAAAATATATGTAATAAGGAATGCAAGAAAATGAGTTCCTCACCAGGGAAGAAGAAACATGGCATTTAAGAAGTCAATCTATATGGATTAAAGAGGGGGGTAGCAACACCTAGTTCTTTCATAGTTTTTCCAATATGTGGAAAAACATGAATACAATCTGGTCCATCAAGGATCAAAATGGTACATCTTTCACATCATTTCAAGAGAGTGCGAAGTAAGGATCCCATCATTTCAAGTCTCTTTTTACACAACATGATGGTTGTCCCATTCATGAGATTATAGAATCTTTTTCCTTGTTTCCTTAATCCATATTAGATGAGATGAATGATTCATAGTCTATCAAGGTTTCAAAGAGTGAGCTCTTGGAATCTATCTCCTGTATGCAAAGAGGTAAGTGCTCTGGTCTAGACGGATTGAAAATGGATTTTTTTGGGACTTCTTCGATCTCATTAAAGAGGATCTTCTTAAGGTCCTTAGAGAATCACAGGGCACAGGCTAAGTCTTGAGATCTCTAAACTCGAAATTCAATGCATTGGTCCAAAAAGCTCAAAAAGTTGAATATTTAGATTACTTTCCCCTATATCATATTACAGTTTTATTTACAAATTAATATAAAAAAATAGTAGCCACTATATTAAAGGATATGCTTGGTGACATTATATTAGAAGAGTAATTTGGATTTCTTTAGAACAATAAAATACATGATGCAGACTCACTTTCCCTAGAAACTCTTCATTCCGGGAAGACTAAGAATCTAACTATTGTTGTTATTAACATGGACCTATCTAAAGCATATGATAGGGAAAATTTGACTTTCATAAGTATTGTACTAATCCAACTAGGCATGAACCTCAAGATGATGCACTGAATTATGGTGTGCATCCATCTGTTTAGTTTTCTTGTGCTCATAAATGAGCGCTCGTCCTCCTTTTTCAGTGCATCTCGAGGGCTCGAGCAAGGGTGCCCTTTATCCCCCCTCCTCTTTTTATTAATTGTTTAATATCTTAGTAGACTCATGCATGATGCCATAATTAAGAGGATTTAAAAGGAGTGAGCATATCTCGATATGTATCCATTTCACACCTCTTATTTGTGGACGAAATTTTCATATTTATCTCAAGTACTAGCCCTTTCTTCCAAGTCTTAAAGTGCATGACCAAAAATGGATCATTTCACATTGATCACAAGAATGGTTGTAAATGGCCAAAAATCATGTATGATCCTCCATAATCTATTAGATGTTGTTTCCTCATGTATCCACCAATTATTTCATTTCCAGTCTAAATACATAGAAGAAAGAGTGGAAATACTTAAGATTCATGGTAAAAGAAAATGACTACATATTTGATGATTGGATTTGGTTATACAAAAAGGTGGAAAAGCGCATTGCGGTTTGGACCAATAGACCATTATCTAGGGGAGGACATCTAGTACTCATTAAAATGGTCCTTGAAAGCATCCCAGTGTATTGGACTTCGATCGCCTAGTCCATAAATAAATCCTCAACAAAACTAGAAGTTAATTTTTCGGTTTCTATGGACTAGAAATGCAGAGTTTAGAGGCAGTTTCTACAGACTGGAAATGCAGAGTTTAGAGGCTTCCCTCTTGTATTTCGGTATGCACTTACCATGCCTAAATCTATGGGAGCTTGGAGACATAAAAATATCCATATTTTCTATTAATATTTGGCACCCTGTAGTCTAATAACACATCACTTTGGGGACAAGCTCTGCAGACGAAATATTTAGGAGATAAAAATATTTTGGAATGGTATAGGGACCCATTAAAATCCTACAAAAATGCATACATTTGTTTGGAAAGCTCTCACAAAATCCTTTCCTTTTGTCATAAATTTGGTTATTGGAGAATTGGAAATGGTCACTCCATCTGAATCAGAGTAGATCCATGGTCTGGTGTTGGCGAGAATTATTGTCTTTCACATAATTGTATTCATATTTTGAGATTTGTTGAGATCCAAGTCCTTGTTGATGATCACTCCATCTGAATCAGAGTGGATACATGGTCTCGTGTTGGCGAGAATTATTGTCTTTCACATAATTGTATTCATCTTTTGAGATTTGTTGAGATCCAAGTCCTTGTTGATGCCAAATCTACATCAAAATTTCATGTAGGAAGTCAAGCATGGAAATCAGTAGTTGACTTAGCTCTTCAAGAACTATAAGTTGTTGAATGGGCTAGTTATGTTAGGTTTCTAGTCTCTTCCCTTATTTGTTTAGATGAAGATGAACCATATCGCTTTATCTAGCCAAAGAATTCCAATTCGAGGGAATACATAGAAAATTTGGGTTATGAGGAATTTTTAGAATCAAATCCTACACAACCATAAAGGTGGTGGTGGAAATATTTATGGAAACGCTCTTATCCAATCAAATGAAAATTGACATTATGGTTGGGAGTGAACAATAAATTGCTAGCATGGGATAATCTACTCAAAAGAGGATGTGTTGGTCCAACTTGTGGTGCCTTATGCTTGTGGAGTCAAAATCCATATCTCATATTTTCATTTCTTTTCCTTGTGCAAAAAATGCTTGGGGTATCCTCTATTCAACCTTTCCTCCAACGTCTACTCACTAGAATAGAGAATCATTAGAGGAATGCACTCAATATTGGGCATCAGATTGCTCGATGCAATTTTACCAAGATTTCCTTGCTATATTTGTGAATAATTTTTGGTGGGAACACAATCAAGCAATTTTACATCACAAATACATCCCACCTGAAGTGGCGAGCGGTATCATAGAGAAACTAGTAAAATAATTTCAGGAAAATCCAAAAAGGAAGAAGACAAGAGTCTTAGTTGTCCCTGATCTGAACAAACAGATACCGTGGAGATCCTTCAATGGTGCTATCCAAGGAGATCCTCCACGATGTGGGGTTGGTGGTGGTATGTATTTAAATCAAAACCATCTTTATCTTCTTCACTATGCTTGATATTATGGCTCTAATATGAAAGCATAATTTACAAGTCAATGGGTTCTTTTGTATACAACAAGGCACTTAAGAATTAAAAATTTATAGGTTCTAGGTGATTCCAAAGTGGTGATCAATATGGAAAATAAAATCGCAGAGGTCAATGCCCCAAATATAAATCATATCCTTAGATAATTTAAGTCTAATGTGGTTATGTCTATGGTAGTGTTGTCAAAGGATGAGGATGGTAAAGCCACTAGATTTTGTAAAAGGGGAAAAGGTATTAGGAAGGGGTTTGTATAGATATGGTTTCAAGGGCATAAAGTTAAGGAGAAGTTTGTTATTTCAATGGATGTGGGTGATCAAACAGAACCTACTCAACATAGATGGTAAAATAAATCATTCAACATTTTGTTTGGAGGAAAACTATCAAAACTCAAAGAGCTAACTCAAATAGCTAACTCTATGATTATGGTTATGAAGCTAAATTTATCCTAACTCAAAGAGGCATAATATCAAAACTCAAAGAGCTAACTCTATGATTATGAAGCTAAATTTATCCTATGTTAATTATAGCTCTTTGGATCATTAATTGCACTGTGAGCCACTCTCCAACCCAGTATGGTAGAGACATTGTAATGTTTAACATTTTAATTCAATCATAAAATAAAATAAAATAATTAATAATTATAATTATAATTATAATTATCAATAAAATAT
Organism: Pinus albicaulis; assembly: GCA_034641835.2. Taxonomy (NCBI): domain Eukaryota; kingdom Viridiplantae; phylum Streptophyta; class Pinopsida; order Pinales; family Pinaceae; genus Pinus; species Pinus albicaulis. The sequence continues at coordinate 998,574,481 of CM076577.1, read as the reverse complement.
TTAAACTTATGAAATTACATACAACTAAAAATGAAAATAAAATAAATGATCATAACATAAAATTAATAATTAAACCAATCTAGATTCAACATAACTTCAGATCTACCCAAAGCAGATAGGAATCAAATCTATTGAAATGAAAACTTCTTTTAGAGTGAAAAGTGGTTTGATCCCTCTCAACGCTTCGTAGATACGGAGTTAAGATGGATCTAGGATGGTTATTTTCATTAACAACTCAATATTAAGGTTTTTTAAACCCTCTAATGCAAGGGGTGTCCTCTAGCACCTCTTTTGTCTCAAATTATAGTTGAAGGATTAAGTAAATCTATGATGAAAGAAAAAAGCATTAGTACACTAGCGAGTATTAAATTGGAAAGGTCTCTTTTTTTCTCAATACACTTGTTTGTTAACGATGTTTTACTTTATGATCACTCTAAAACCAAGTTACAAAAACTAAGGAAATTCTTAATATTGTACATCCAACAAAAAGCTAGTGCATTAAGGATTAAATTGAGAATGTTGTTTTCTCTGATACACTTGTTTGTTAATAATGTTTCACTTAAGGGATCATTGAAGTTTTTTATTTCCAAATATAACCTACTTTTTTATTTAATAGAATTCAATTTACAAAGAAAACAAAATTATGTTTCACTTGAGAGTTACAAAACTTAAAAGAAATTATTGATTTACATTCCACATCTAGAAATTAATTGATAGAAATATTCCACCATATTAAATGGGAGTGGAGAAGGAAACATTTGAAAATCATTAAAATATTTATTTTCAAGGGGAATTCAAGTCCCTAAGATTTTATATAAAAGCCAAATGATTATAGGAACACAAATTTGAAGTTGATGATTGAAAGGAATGAACAATGCAGAAATGATATAAGTATAAAAGCTATCTTTAAGATGTAGATTAACCTTGATCAAGTCAATGTTAAAAGCAATGCCATTGTACTAGCATATGGTATGGTTTTCTTCCCTAAAGGAGCTTTGGACTTAATAAAAAAGAGTTTTTTCAAGTGTCTTTGCATTGGTCAAAAAGAAAAAGAAAAATAGAAATTCCACCATTAAAATGGCAATAATTGGCAAAACCTCAAGATGAAGACCACCTTGTCCATAAAGATGTAAACCTTTAGTATGCCTTCACTACCAAAAGAATCCAAAAGGATGATAACAAATAAGGGGTACGAAAACTAGTAATAGTGTTTAGTATATTTATTGATCCTCTCCTTGGAAGGATGCATTAGCAAAGAAAACAAATGCATTTAAAATAAATCTTACATTAAAAAGCATTCGCAGTGGATCATGGATTGGTAGTGGATTAATATTTATACTTCCAAGAGGGTTTAATGTTACATTGAAAAATCAAGGCATCTACCTTTGCGACAAACAAGGGATTGTACAACCAGTACTCAACTTAAGGATGGAATAAAGGAAAAGGCCTAGGGCCTAGGTTCTTCATACCTGAACTCAAAGTTGTGGGATGTTATATAGGTCAATGAAAGAATCATACCCCAACTCAAGGTTATGGGATGTGTTTCTATAGTTAAATGAAAGAAATGAGTTGATGAAAAATCTTTAATTTGGTTTAAGAATCCTATAATGGCTTAAATTTTGTGAACATGATAATTATGATGAATAGGTTTGATGGTGGAAATCCCCATGGATGGTGAACACACTATTAAACGTTAAAGTTTATATAGGTTTGACGGTAGAAATCCCCATGGAAGGTGAACACACTATTGAACATTAAAGTTTATATGTGATAATACCTTTGAAACAAAGCTCAGAATATGCTCCAAAATTTAATATAAATAGTAAAAAAATTGTACCTCGTATAAGAAAAATGGCAAACCTAATTGTCACTTATAAATACTTGTCCTTATGTAGACTTGGTTTAGGAGGGGAATTAGTCACCTAATTAGAGGAATTGGCATACTCAAGGGGGCTTGGACTTGTCATTTTAGAAATATAGAGAGATGGAGTTAGTCACCAGATCAGGGAGTTGGCACGCTGAAAGAGACTTTAAAAAATAATTCCAAAATCAAATTATGAAAACATTAAAGCTCTTCTTTTTGTGACTAAGTAATATAATTCAAATAATTAATTTGGCCTTCCTATTTATATGCATAGGAATTCATCATATATTTAAGAGGGGAATATTTCTCAAATGATAGTTATTCAAAGTACACTGCAGTCACCAAGCATTTTTTTTTACACATTTTACTTTTTCTTGAAACCCTTTTATCTTCTTTAATATATAAATATATTAGGGTATTGTTGATAAAAATGGACATTTTTGCTGGTGGTTTTTTGCTTTTTCTTTTAAATATTGATGAGAAAAGGTGAAGAGAGTTTTCTTTGTTAAACTAAAGCCCTTTTTATCTTCTTTAATATAGAAAGATATTAAGATATTGTTGATAAAAATGGACAATACTTGTAAATTTTAGTATTGGATGAAAGGAATTTTGTTTTCCATGTTTTGTCACTAAACTATGATAAATATTTGGATATTCATGAAAAATTAAATTTTATGTTCTGTAAAAGAATGTTATATAAGCAAAATCCCTTAAAGAAAACAAAACATATAAATAATTTCATCATGTGGCAAAAATGATGATGTAAATAGAACAATAATTCAGTTAAGTAATCCGCTGATCATTCAAAAGTATGTAGCATCATATATCTATGTTTCCCCAAAACAAAAATTTGAAAAATGATACAATAAACCAAATATAGAAAATATATCTCTTTTTTTTGGTAAATTAGGCTATTCTATATTAATTGGAGAAAAGAAACATTACATATGCTACAGGCGGGATTGACAAGTTGTGCTTAACCAATCCCAGCCTTAGTTTCTCAGTTTTGGGGCTGACTTCGTGGAGGAAACCAGCCTGGAAAGTACTTGAGAGAGGAAATTACAAAATGCGCAACAGCGCTGATGTATCTAGTTATTACAAAATATGCAGAAACAAGGGTATAGCTTGAGATTCCCTAGTGGTAGCATGCTTGAAAAAAAACCAAGGAAGAATTGAGCAGCTTCATAGTCCTCAATATTCAACTTCATCATCACTGTCAAGAGCTTCCTCCTCTATGGGTCAGGTGTAAGCCTGCGCAACCACTTCCTCAGAATCTACCACTCGACGCATGGGTTTGGGGACAGGTGCACAGAGGATGGGGTACTCTGGATCCTCAGCGTCAGGGACGTGTGTCCAAGTCCCTTCAGAAACCATAATCCAAACATCAGTTTCATCCTCTTCCTCCACCTGAGCTAACAGTGGGTCAGTCTTGCGAGGCAGGGGGTGTGCCTGGTGCGCGATGGTAGACTTCTGGGGGCCGCAACTACCTCTCAACGCAGCTTGCACCTAAACTTCTTCCTCCTGCTCAACATCGGGGCTCTGTCTTGCAAAAATACCAGAGGAGGAGCCTTCAACAGTCTCCAAATGGTTGTCTGCTCCACGGTGGTAACGTTTGGGGAGAGCCCCTCTCTGTCCACCTCGGATGGTTCGTTGGCGCAATCTGGGAGCCATTACTTGATGAGGCAAGGGAGAGGCTTCAAAGGAAGGGTGCGCAGTAGGGGTACATACAAGATCGAAGACAAGGGGAGTGGAAGGGTGGGGGATGAGATGCACAAACTGGGAAGTCACAGCCCATAGGGGTCTGCGCAACGCAACGCTGGGAAGAGGGTTACGCGATTAGCTGGAGTCGGGGTGGTGCCAAAACAGAATCAAAAGGCAAGACAGAGGGAATTTACTATTAGTTTCTCTGGGCTGAGGGCTCATCCTTTTATAGGGCTTGGGACACATGCGAGGGGGATGGTAATGAGTAAGCCTCGCACGCATTTGCGTGCCATAACCAATTTCTTGGGCATGCTCGAGGGAAGAGTGATGGTTGATATTCAGTTCAATCTTGTTAATCATTTATGATGATTGTTGCAGAGGTGTACCCTGGAGAGGGTAGTGTTGTACCCAACGTCTCATCATCATGCCTTATCTTTTTTGTCTCATGCAGATGGCTAATGGTTTGAGAATCTGCATCGAGGGAGGCTCTGCGCAGAAGATCTCCATCCTCAAGGGTATTAGAGAGATGATTATCATTCGTGCCACTTTTTTCACCCACATTTGGAGAGAAAATATATCTTCATGAAAACCAAAAAACATTTCAAATTTGAATTTTTCAAATACCCACAATACTTAAGATAAAAAAAACAAAAACAATATTGTAGAAAACAACGTTTTACTTATGCAATACATTTCAACATAAGTAAAAATTCTTCACTCTACAAGAATATATTTCTCGTCAACAAGGTCGTAAACTTTCACATATAAAAAGGGATTCAGTGGACAGTAGCAAAATTCTTCACTCTACAAGAATATATTTCTCATCGATAAGGTCAAAGTTTTTTTTTCACTTAATGAATTTACTTCTTTGTTATTCATTTTGAATTAAAAAAAGTACATTTTTTTTTGCTGTAGAGATTAGTAGTTGTCCCCAACCTTGAGGAACACATAGTTGTTTTGTTTAATACATTTCAACAGAAGTAAAAACTCTTCACTCTACATGAATATATTTTTGTTGACCATAGCATTTGGTACGTTATCTTAAGTTTTTTTTTTCACCTGATGAATTTACTTCTTTTTTATTCATTTCTAATAATAAAAAAGTACATTTTTTCGCTGTAGAGACGGGTAATTGTCCCCAACCTTGAGGAACATATAGTTGTTTTGTTTAACATTTCAATCCACCCTATTAGAGGGTTTAATAATTCTGTGTATTATTGTTCTAAACTTGTATAGCACTGGCTGAAAGTGCATATATAAATTTCACTCATGTATCCTTGTTTCTTACATCAAAAAATTAAATATTGGTCGACTATTATCTCTATATATTGCTAGAAAAAATTATATATGATAATATGTTGCATTAATATTTTTGGCTTCTGTAGAATCTATGGCTAGTTGAAGATTCCTTGTATATGATAATTTACTGAATTCATATTTTTGTCTTTTGATTCTGTGGCTGATTGCAATTCCCAGATATGGAAGTTGTCTCTACTCCGATTGACTCAATGAATGGCAATCCCGTTGTGCTAAATTAATTTTACTAGTATTTATAATATGACTTCCTGTCAGTTCTTCAATTGTAATGTGCCTCAAACCCAGTGACAATGCTCCTTATGATAAGCTGTTAACACAATTATTGAATGATTTCTCCAATTATGTGTTTCCAGGTAGCTAATTTCAATACCTCAAGCTTTGTTGTACCTTTAAGCCAATCTATAACACATTTGGAATCCACCGGGTTCATGATATATCTTATGTTTCTGAGTTTTTCATTCGTCATAACGGTCCAAGCAACAAATAGCTCTACTTTGGTATTAGTACCAAGACCAATACCAATTTTACACTGATATGATCTATTTTTAGAAAGTTTGATTACTACCCCTCCCCCACAAAGATTTTCTTGGGCAACCTCGTCAAAAAACCAATAGTCAACTTAAGTTAAGACAACTTGGTGGAAAAAGATGTTTATAAAATAAATTAACAAACAAATGGATATATGGGAAAAAATCACAACATCGATGGAATTCAATCTATTAAAAGACCATAAAACATCACTATCGTTCAAACTATGGTTTCGAGTAGAGATAGTTAGCAATGAATATAAGGACAAAAAATCTTCCATGGAATTCACGCTATCATCTCTAGTGGAAAGACTAAAAATATCACTATTGTTCAATGTGTGGTTTGGAGTATAGATAGTCTCAAAGGATCAGAAGGGAACAATCACAATATTGATCAAGTAAAAAAACTTTTGGGAACCACAATTGTCGTTAAACCAAAATCTGCAGTTGTTAGTTAACGATTGTATTTCCAGAGATAAGGATCCACGAAAGGCAGTTAGTCCATGGCAGGAAACACATAGAGCGTTGGTTTATCCAATGTCGAACAATATCTTTTAACCCACAGGTGTTAGTTAATGATCGCATTTCCAGAGTTAAGGATCCATGAAACATTGTTAGTCCATGTCATGAAACACACGAGGAGCATTGGTTTATCCAATGTCCAACAATCCCCCCCCCATGCAAGCTAGATGTGTATCAAACTCGTGATCTACACTCTAGACACCACTTGTTTGGAATCACGATTGTTGTTAAACCAAACCCGCAAGTGACGGTTAGTCCATATCACGAAACACACGACGATTAGTCCATATCATGAAAAACATGGGGAGCATTGATTTATCCAATGTCCAACAAAAACCACAACATGCAGAATTTCAACTATATACTAATTATGCTTGGAACAGCTAAAGTGCCTTTCACTTCCTATATTGATGGAATTTAATTTCCTATGAAGATGGCATTAACATTGGAGATAACTAAACATCTACATTGTGTAACTATGACACTATCAAGTTCCTTAAACATGCCAAGACTCTTATGTGCATTAACCTAACCATTACATCTTTGACATTAACCTTGTGAATAACCAAAAACCTACATACTCATCTCCACATTAACTCTGGGTATTACTAAACACCTACATCTCATCTTTGGCATTAACCTTGCAATAACCAAACACCCACATCTCATCTTTTTAACCTTGGGGATAAAATTACTAAAATATCACAATCATACTAAAATATATCACTTGGAAATGGGCAAATACATATGTTAGTGTAACTATGAAAAAAGCCTTATTTGAATAGTGGTCCATGGCTTTCTATACAAGTCATCATTCAGATTGTATGCCTTAATTGAAATCTATAATAGCAAAAATAATTACAAACTATTTTTAAAATATGTTTTAATAACTCATGACATTAAGAAGTGTTTTTTTTGTTGGAAAAACAACAAATCAAATCACATTTATAAAAACACCTCAATCATTAAAAAAAATCCTTTGTTCTAGTTCTACGCCATGATAAAAAAAAAAAGTATATTGGATATGATCAGAAAAAAGTGCACCTATAATAACATGGCACCTATATTTTTTTCAAACCTCTTAGAACCTTTTTAATGGAGTTCCATGTCAAACTATGAAGTTGAAATATATAACTTGCAATTTGGAAACCTTGCAAGCTTAAAAAAATGTTGAAGTATAAGTTCAAAAACATTTTATAAGTAAAAAATAATTCAAAATCAAAATTTTCTAGTACTAAGTAAGCATTGAATTTAAATTTGTAATATTCCCTTTTTTGATATGGTCAAAAGGGACTGAATTTACCCACTGTATTTAGTGTGGTATTTTCTCATGATATTGGCTATATGCCTTTGTTTCTTGATAAAAATAATAAAACCAGCCTAGATCCATCTTAACTCTGGATCTATCAAGCGCCGAGAGGGATCAAATCTCTAGAGGTGCAAACCTCTTTTTTTGAGTGCAAAACTTGAGGAAAAGTTTGCACCTCGAGAGATTTGATCCCTCTCGGCGCTTGATAGATCCAAAGTTAAGATGGATCTAGGTTGGTTTCAGTCGTGTGCAGCCAAGGAAAATCTATCGAACATATGATTAATTTTATCAATAATATGTAAATACAGATAATATAAATACAATAATTTTATATATGTTAAATATGTCTGATATTTATATGTCCATTTTAATTTTAAAATTTTCTTAGTTACCTCAATTTTTTGAGATGATAAATATTTTTAATAACTTTAATGATGAAATAATTCATTTGAATGCAAAGTAACAATGTAATAGTGTTGAATGATAGAAAATGAAAATAATAAGAATGTAGTCAATTACAAATAGTCTTCATTGTGATCAATCTCAAATATTTTCTTTTATTATTGTTATTGTCACCCTTGTTAGTTTTGTCATCTTTTCATATCGATTATATGAAAAGGAAAATTGAAAAAATAAATCATTTAAATATTTAGCTTCAACTATTGTACTAAACATCATACATTGTCTCTCTTTCTCTTCAATATTAATCGGTTGATTTACTATAACACAAATATTAATGTACATTGTCAACAATTTTGTGTGCTTACATTGAAATCAATGCACTATATTAATCCAATCACTTTAAAATTAATGTACCATCAATGTACATCCAATTACATCAAATCAGAAATCAACGTCTACAATGAAATCAATGCACCTAATGCAAACAATCAAATAAGATTACAAAACAACATCTACATTGAAATCAATGCATCTAATGCAGGTAATCAAATAAGATTAGAAATAAACATCTACACTGAATTCAATGCATCTAGTGCAAGTAATAAAATAAAATTAGAAACCAACATATACACTGATATCAATGCATCTAGTGAAATAAATCAAATAGGATTAGAAATCACCATCTACCTCCCTATCTTCCACCTCGAACTACACCTCTCTTTCCCTCCATATTTCCACTCTCTCACATCCTCCCTCTTCCTTCCTCTCTCTCCACTTCTTTCCCACATATATATATATATCTCTCTTCACCCTCCAACTATGTTACTATATCCCTCCCTCTCTCCTTCTCTCCTCCCTTCTCTCCATATCTCCTTCTTTATCTCTTTATCTCACCCCAAAACATATACACACTCTCTCCATATCTCCCTCGTCACTTCATATCTCTCTCCACTTCTCACTCTCCATGTATTCCTTTTTCCCTCCCTCTCTCCCCCTCCAACTCCATCTCTCTATCCTTCCATCTCTCCTTCTATCTCCCTCCCTCTCTCCTACTCTCTCTCGTCCTTCCTCTCTCTCCCTCTCTCTCTCTCTCTCTTTCTTTTCCCTCCAATTTTCTCTCTTTCCCCAATACTCTCTTCCTCTCTCTCATGTCCTCTCTCATGTCCTCTCTCTCTCTTTGTTTCTCTCCTACCTTCCTCTATCTTTTCCTCTCTCTCTCTCTTTGCAATCCAATTATCTCTCTCTCTCTCTCTCTTTTCCCTCCGATCCTCTTTCCTCCCCCAACGCACACACACACTCTCTCTCTCTCTAAACATCTACACTAAAATAAATGCATATAGTGCAAGAAAAATAGGATTAGAAATCACCATCCACACTGAAATCAATGCATCGAGTGCAAGAAATCATCTTCCCTCTCTTCCCCCTCCAACTCTATCTCTCTTTCCCTCCCTCTCTCCACTCTTTCACACCCTCTCTCTATTCCTTCTCCTCCATCCCTTTCTCTCCCACATCTATCTCTCCCTCTATCTCCCTCTCTCTCCCTCTCTTCACCCTCCAACTATGTTACTATATCCCTCCCTCTCTCCTTCTCCCCCCATTCCCTCCATCTCTCCTTATTTTTATCTTTATCTCACCCCCAAACGTACACATACTCTCTCTATTTCTCCCTTGTCACCCCCTTTCTCTCTCCACTTCTCGCTCTCTATATAAATACATTACTCTAGATCCAGAGTTTGATATTATCTATATTTACACTAAAATCAATGCATCTAGTGCAAGTAAGAAAATAAGATTAGAAACCAACATCTACACTGATATTAATGCATCTAGTGCAAACAATCAAATAGGATTAGAAATCACCATATCAAAATTTTACATTACTCTATATCTATCAAAATTTACATTAGAAATCACCATCCACACTGAAATCAATGCATCGAGTGCAAGAAATCATCTTCCTTCTCTCCCCCCTCCAACTCCATCTCTCTTTCACTCCCTCTCTCCACTCTCTCACATCCTCTCTCTCTTCCTTCCCCTCTATCCCTTTCTCTCCCACATCTATCTCTCTCTCTATCTCCCCCTATCTCCCTCTCTTCACCCTCCAAATATGTTACTATACCCCTTCCTCTTTGCTTCTCCCCCCATTCCCTCCATCTCTCCTTATTTTTCTCTTTATCTCTCACTTTGTTGGGTCGTTAATATGCCATTATTATTATCACTTTTGAACGCTTATTCCACCCATTTCTACCATTCTTCATCACGTCATTTATTATAATTTATTATTTAAATCCATTTTATGATGATTTATGTTTCTATGAATGAATGTTATTTATTCTCCTTTATTTCTAATAAATTGATGATTATGAATTATTTTATCAATGATAGTTTTAATAAATTGGTTATAACATTATTCACCATTTTTAGCCTCCAAGGTAATTTCCAGATTGAAGATTTGATCATTAAAAGTGCCATCTCAGAAATGCGCTGGAATAAGGAGTGACAATTTTGCGGTTGAGATTATGAGCAAATGAAGACGAATCTGGAAAATCCAGAACATGGGTTTTGTCCAGAACGGACCCAATTAACTTTAGTAATGAACGGTTTGCCCAAATTCGGCCTATGTTGAGATATTCGCAGAGTTCTTTAAGAACGATTTTCTCAGTTCTGTTGTTGTGGCCGTCCTCCAAATCTCAGCTGCAAAGCCAAATTCGCCTTCTTCTTGTTGATCAATTGGTTGGAATCAATCCAATTCTGTAAAAGAAATCATGTTGTAATTATCTATGTTGTAACTGCTCTCTGATCTTTCTCTATTTAAATGAAAACAAAGATCAGAGAGAAGGATGACTTCAGGGATGGATTCGAATGAAGGATTGAGAGGATGAATTAGAAATCCAGAATTGAGGATGGCAGCGAGAATGGATAATGGCTGAGAGTTGGAAATATTTCTCGTTGTAATCCACTGTACCTATGCTTCGATATTTTAATATAAATCTGGTTGTTGTTCATTTTGTTCATCTGAAGTAACCCAGCAGCATCCGCTGGCGGCTAAGGGCCCAGCCTCTGGTGGATTGTGCTGCTGCTGTATATTATTTCTTTGGTTTATGCGTGGTTTTTCTTATTAGCATTAATTGGTAATCTGATGTGTTGTTTAGTTTACATCACATGCTCTGTTATTCTTAATTTATTAAGGTTTCTAAAGACAAAACTATTGTATTGACTCTGCATCGTATCACTGTTCTTTTAAGTGTTGATATAATACTGCTAGTCTTTACAGAATACTGTTTTTGTTTAATTACAGAGCCTCTGTGCTGTGCACTTGTTCATTAACATTACGGAATTCATCTTGGGAGTTATGTTCTTTGCGATTGTTGGATCTATAAACAATGTTGTTCTACTTTGAAACGCAGTCGTACTCTTTCTAACTAAGATTGATAATTGGATCAGATTACTATTAATGTGTGCCGTGTGTTAAGTCATTGTGTATTTGTATTTGGATTTCCAGCGTTGTTTCATATCCTCTCATTAATCAATGATGTTCTATTTCCTTGTGCTGTTCGATTTATTCTTAGAGTAAAGATTGCTATTAATTTGGCTTTGCTATTGTTCATTTCCATTAATTAGAGTTTGCTGTCCAGATTCTTTTAATTACAGTTTGCTGCCCATTTACTTTGTTGTTCTATTTTCTTATCTGCCGTTCCATTTTACTCGCATTTGTTGTTTTGGTGTGAGAGACGATCTAAGGCTGTAGTGAGCTTTGGCATTCACTGTCTAGCTCCCAGACCCGTGGTCTATGCTCTAATTTCCTTTCCATCAGTTTCCAAAGGGATGGGTTATCGCTGCCAAACCCTTGACTGATACATTGCTTATTTTTCCAAATGAATGATTTAGTTTAGAACATTTCAGTTTCTTGCTGTTCCAATTAGATTTTGTTTCTAGATTTCATTTACTTTTGGATTTTAAGCACTATACTGCAAAACATTACTCTTGAGTAAATAGCCGCCTCAGACTGAGTACACTCTTGAAACAAAAAGTCGTCCCTGGGTTGAAAATTAATGTGAGGTAATTAGGAGTTACAAAGACACCTTTTTATCGCTTCACATTTTGGCGCCGTTGCCGGGGAGAGTGTAGCCATTTCTAAAGAGTAGTGTGAATCTGATGAGTGCCCACTAGGGAAGAGTTGGATCTTAAAAAAAGAAGGTAAGAACCTACGTGCGGAGCATGTAAAAGCCCTGCTCCACTATCCGCTTTCCTAACAGATTTTTTGTTGCTTTGTTGGGTAGAAATAGATGTTTGAATTTTTGTGTGAATGATTAGGAAAAAAATAGAAATTTTGAAAAATGGATCACATGATCTCATGCAAGTGGTGATGTAAGCACCATCCATTTCACTAACCGATTGACAGGAACATTTGAAGAGGGAGCCTCGAAGAAACACATGAAAAACATCTTATATTATGGTAAGAAATGGCTCACATTTCTACTTTTGAATTTCCTATCAAAGATCTAGGAGGAGTGATACAAATGCACATAATTCCCCCATCTTTACCAAATTTTCATGGTTTAGCAAATGAAGATCCAAATACATTCTTATTTGAGTTCGAAATACTTTGTAGAGGATATGATTATTGTACTAATGATCAAAGATTGAAAGTGTTTCCTCTTACTCTAAAAGGAGCAGCTCTCCGATGGTTCATGAGCCTAGGTGGGAATTGCATCCAATCATGGGAGGACATGAAGAACATATTCTTGAAGAAGTACCAAGACTATTGCAAATCCAATGAAGATATTTTCGGTATGATACAAGGGGAAGATGAAATTTTGGAGGACTATGTAGATCGATTTCAATACAACCTTCAAAAATCAAAATATAAGCATTTGGAGAAAGAGATCTTAAAAACACTCATTCTTAAAGGAATCAAAGATGAATTTTTAGAACTCTTAAATCTGATAGGAAAAGGTGATGTTTTTCAGTTATCATATGATGATGTTTGTGAGTTGTGCATAAGGTATTCAAGAGGAATCTTCAAGGCTGGTAAGAATTCTAGAGATGTTTGTTCTTTCTTTTTCAAATCTGCTACAAGAATAGGAGACATAAGAGCTGAAATCAATGATTTAATTGAACATTTTAAAGTTGATTTTATTACCTCTCTAAGTTCAAAATTGGATGCTTTGCAGGTTCATAAAAATCAAGAATTGGATGAAGTGTTTTTCACTCATGACCGAAAGGAACATACCATAGATGGTTGTTCTTCCTTATCTAGGATGGAAGTAGCATATCAAAGAGGTGAGGAAGCTGCAATAAGGTCAAAACCATGGAAATCATGGCCTACAGGTATGGTTCAAAACACTTCATCTTCACTTTCTTACTTGCATAATTCATTATGGAATACTAATGTGTTAGGGCAGCCATGTCAATTTCAATATGGCCACCAATCTTGTATACAAGTTTGGCATGGTTCACCTTATGATTGCATGACTACTCTCCCTCATCTTGTAGCACAAGCACATTCTCCATATTCTCCACCAGCTCTTCCACAACACCTTGCTTGCCCATCAAAACCATTCACACAACCCAATCAACCACATCATCAAAATGCTCCATTCCTTACACATTTTCCTGCTCAACTAATTCCATACCCTCACCACAATAAACCAGTACAACATACTTACAGTGTTGAACTGCCAAATTTACCCACCCTTCCCACCCATTCTATCTCACATGCGCCATTAGAGAAAACTTACAATGAGATTTAGAATGTTTCAAATTCAAAAATTGTAGAAGTTATGGAAGAAAATGAGCTTACTTCTAGTTTGCATCAACAAACCATTTTAAAAGCTCAAGAACCTCATGGTATGATGGGAAATCAAGAAAGTAATGGATATATTGAAGATTGGTTTCACTCCATCACGTGTTTGCATCATCACTCCATACTTCAACAATTTTTGACAACATCTTTTCAAGGGAAGTTGGCTTCTCATACCCTAATTTTTATCAGCGTGCATTTTTCAAATTTGGGTATGTATATATTGGAAGTCTTATTTCTAAAATGGTTCCACTGGAAATACTCTTATACATAAACATATTTGATTCTCAAAGAAGAGTAGGATAGTGGAGAAAATAAAATAAAATAAAATAAGGACATAAATAAATGCATTTTGTTTTTTTTTGTAAAAATAGTTGTTTTTTTTGTTGCAACACGCTATCGAAATCAACATCGGTGATAGATATTTCAATTTATTTGTGCATGTAGATGAATTATATTGCAAATAACAATTCTATAAACACTTATATTCATTTTTATCACCAATTTGAAAAAATGCTTGAATATCATTTTTTTGGCTTGCGGACTTGATGAACTTTCTGGAAAAACAGTCGGGAAAGTCATGTTTTGAGGGACCAAAAATGAATATTTTTAAAACCTGTTTCTACCCTAGGTAGCCCTTGATGTATAATTTCTAACCCAATTTGAATCAGTCAATTTGGATTTGAAACGAAAAAGTTAGAACCAAAACATTGACCGGATGTCTAGCGGGCATCTCAGGAACAGAGTTGGGACAGTCAGTTTTTGGAGGCCTAAATGACCATATTTTTAAAACCTATTTCTCTGGTACATTCCCCTATGAATCTAGTTTCCAATTCAATTGGAATCACTCATTTTCGATATCGTATGGGGAAGTTATGATCAAAACACTGACTGTCTATCGTAAATCAGCACCCTTAAAACTCTGTTTTTCCGGATGTTCCTTACAGTGTTTGACCTATCAATTCTTCTTTTCTTCAAAACCTATTTCTATTGGAGATAAATAAATGAATCTACTTTCATTTCCAATTTGAATCATTTGAATCCGACATCAAACGAAGAATCTATGCTTGAAATATCAATCGTTGGTCTAGATTGGGTAATTGAAAATGACTATGTTATGCAGACTGTTCTAACTAAAATTGACATATCATATCATTGAATTTCTAAAACCTGCTGCTACTAGAGATAAACCTTTGAATTAGCTCTCATTTGGCTTTGGAATCACTCAATTTCGATGAAAAACAAAGAAGTTGTGATTAAAACACTGCAGGTTAGCATGATTGGCCACTGCTCTCCCGCAGGTGACAGATAAATTTTACTTTGTTATTTTCTCAATGGATTTGTTCTACAGAGTAACTACTTGTTTTTTTTTGCATAATTCTTGGATTAGGGGAGCCATATCACCTCTCTTTCTCCATGATTTAATGTTTTATTGCAGGTAGATACTCGTTTTTTGCAGGTCCTAGGAGAAAAAGAAGGTCAATTTATGGACGAGTGATTCTTGAAACAAATTTTAATAAAACAAAGGAATTTCATCCAACTCATTACCCAACGGATTCATAATAGAACAAATGAAGAATTGATTTCAATTTGAAGATTCATGTCTTATCCCTGCTGCCAAAACATTTTTCAAAGAGATCATTTTTTTGACATAACATCATAGCTATTGTAACTTAATTTAGTTATTTACATATTGTTTTTAAATAAAATGTTGTTTCTTTTCTAATTTCTCTTATATTTTGTGTTTCAGGTGTTGCTTCATTCAAAGTGTAACTCATCCTCAGCATCAATGCTATGAACAGCGAATTTGTTTTTTTGCATGTTTGCATTTTATGATCGACATTTGCATTTTCACACTTTTTTTGTGTGTATTTTTGTTTTTTTTGTGTGCATTTCCTTTAAGGAGCACCACTTTTTGAGTGTTTTTGCTGTTCATTCAAAAGAGCAACACTTTGGGATTATTTTCGAGAGCAACCCTTCCTTCCTCTTGTGGGACTATTCCTAGTTCATCTCAACCACATTTTACTGATTCCCCTTCATGGCATGAAGTACACTATTTTTACGAGGACAAGAATTATGGATTCTATTGAAGCGAGTTAATATCCTTCACGTTATGATCTTTAACAGAACAACTCCTTGATGATAGATTATTTTTAAAAAGGGACACAATTATTTATATACTACTTTACTGCATTGTTTTCTGTTGAACATGATATTGATTGATCATCTTAATACCGTGCTGGTTCCACCCTTCTGGATTATAATCTTCTCTGTCTGTAATAAATGAGATTATGGGTATATTTTTCTATTGACATGTTCAACTTCTTCCACCATCCCTGCTCTTAAGGAGTACTGAGCCTCCCTCTTTTTATCATAAAAATGTATAATAATAACAAAATTGTGTTCACAGATGGAGGATAGGGGGTCTCATTACGAGCCAGCCTACCATGTTCATAAGGTTGTAAGAAAGTGACATTCCCATTATGGCCACCACACCAGGGTTATGATCCATTGAATAGTCAAATTATCCTTGGAACAGGAGGTCTCATCATGAGCCGGCCTGATCACTTTTGCTACATCCCAGTGAATGGCAGTGTGGTTATCTGGTTACCACGCCAGCACACTGGTCTCTTCTGTAAGAACAGCACTGAAACTCTCTAGTTATAAATTGAGGATTTTGGCTCATATGGGTTAAAAAGCAACCCTGCCGAGGCTATGGACGCCTGCTGGCAGCAGCGGCTCTGCTTATGGTATTGAAGTTATATCTTATTGTCAATTATTATTATAATACCCTTTTCTTATCAGAGAAGTTATTTCCTTAGTTTTTTCCCTATTTTGAACCTTTATGCATGAGAAATTGTTTTACGATCAATCACATCATTTTCAGCTAGCATACTATCAGTAAAGCATCTTTTTGGCATATTGTTGTTCTTTTTCTCTTTTTCGTAACTTATCATCAATCCAAAGCGTCCTATCTCTTATTCATAACTATATTTACACACTCTTCTCTCATTATAATCATAACCCTCGTTGTCCTATCATTGATATGTGTACTCTGCTTCATTCACTGATATATTGTTCATTCCTTGCCTTGCCGTCAGCATAACCCCTCTCATACGCTTTATGGTCATGGCATTCATTTTCCAATTGGAGGGGGGAATGTATGCATTATGGGATTGCATGCGATATGATTACTACACTCTGCCATCACTTGTTGATTTGCCAAAATATTAGTATTGCATGTATACATAAGTTTTTCTGATTGAAATTTTTGCATGCATCTTATCTATTGCTTACACTATGGATTCAAGAACATTGTATGCCAAATAGTGCTTTGTTTGCAGGAAAACAAGAAGTATGGGCAGAATTCTATCCACAGCTGACCACACTATTGCACTTAACAGAAGAGGCTCGCGAACGTGAACAATTCTTCAGACATGATGTGCTTACCTGGATTCCACCTTTTGTATCACTTTCAACACCAACTCTGCCTACATCAGCTTCAACAAATGCCAGTCCATATATGTCATTCCACATTTTTGGAGGTAAAACTTGAGGTAAAATCGCATAATTTTCTGATTTATTACGAATTTAGGAGAATTTCAAAAAAATCCATTTTGAGCATCATTTATCATCCTTGAGTCCACATCTATACCACTCCCTATTTTTCAGCGGCGTATCATTTTCGAGTATGGGGGAGTGTTCCTTTCATTCATTTATTTCTTATGACTATGCCATTCATATTCTTTATTATCCATTGCTATTCTTATTCATTCTCAACACCTCCCTTATTCCATGTTGTTTTACACCAAGCATAGAATTCAACAGCTGGTAGCAACCACCTCTATTTGTTTTCTAGCATCGCATGAGGGCATGCTAATTTTTCAGAGAGGGGGAGAAATTGCTACGCATGATGGATGTTTTCTATTTTCTTTCTCATTTAAGGCATACAATTTCAGTGTAGAAATTGATTTCCATAATATTTTTAAAACTATGAACTCAATTCTTGTGATTTTTGGAAAACACAGACGTATCATTAATACAAACCCAGACGATTTCAAGATAAATTGGTTCATAAAATTTCGGAAATCATGCACTCTCAGCTACAGTCATTTTGTTTATATCTCATGATCCATGCATCAAAACAGTCTGATTTTTGGATCATAGAGACATTCATATATTATAAACTTACTTGCAACATTTCAACAAAATCTGGTTTGTAGTTTTGAGAAAATGGTTAATGAAGTTTGTTGTTATCTATATCATATTTTGTTGCAACTTCATACATATAGTTGAATGTCAATATAAAAATTGTTATGCCTTCATCAAGATTACTAAAAGTGAATATTCATTAATTAAGGAAGAATTCATTTGTTCTATCCATTTCATGAGCTGAGATGAACATATTTTTTATTGCTTGGTTAACACATGGGTTTTTGTCTTTGGGTTGCATGAGGACATACAATATATTCAGGTTTTCGTTGCATGAGGACATGCAACATATTGAGTGTGGGGGTATGTTGGGCCGTTAATATGCCATTATTATTATCACTTGTGAAAGCTTATTCCACCCATTTCTACCATTCTTCATCACGTCATTTATTATAATTTATTATTTAAATCCATTTTATAAATGATTTATGCTCTTATGGATGAATATTATTTATCTTCCTTTATTTCTAATAAATTGATGATTATGTATGATTTTATCATTGATAGTTTTAATAAATCAGTTGTAACATTATTCACCATTTTTAGCCTCCAAGATAATTTTCAGATTGAAGATTTGATCATTAAAAGTGCCAACTCAGAAATTCGCTGGAATAAGAAGTGACGATTTTTCGGTTGAGATTCTGAGCAAATGAAGAAGAATCTGGAAAATCCGAAACATGGGTTTTGTCCAGAACGGACCCAATTAACTTTAGCGAAGAACGGTTTGCCCAAATTCGGCTTGTACTAAGAGAAACGCAGGGTTCTTTGAGCACAATTTTCTCAAATTTGTTGTTGCGGCCATCCTCCAAATCTCAGCTGCAAAGCCAAATTCGCCTTGTTCTTGTTGATCAAATGGTTAGAAGCAAACCAATTTTGTAATAGAATCATGTTGTAATTATCTCTATTGTAACCACTCTCTGCTCTCTTTGTATTTAAATCGGAACAGAGATCAGAGAGGGAGAAGGACTTTGAGGATGATTCGGGATGGATTCGAATGATGGAATTGAGGATTCAGACTTAGAGATTCAAGAATGAAGATAGATTATTCATGATAGGATAGGGATTGTTGCATTGCCATTGTAATCTTCAAAGCTTTTGCTGTTGTAATGATTTCACAATTTGAGGATGAATAAATAAAAGGGTTGTTGTTCATTCACCTGATCTGAAGTAGCCCAGCAGCATCCGCTGGCGGCTAAGGGCCCAGCCTCTGGTGGAGTATGCTGCTGTTGTATCATATCTTTCCAATTTCCGCCATGTGATGGTTTGATTTAGTTCCTATTTCTTTGAATCGTAATGCTTTACAGTTTCATGTTCTTTACTTCGTTGTTTAGTTTGGTTGATTAATTGCAAGAGTTTGCTTTTAAAGAGCTTTCCTAGTTTACTTTCAATGGCAGCTTTCCATTTCCTGTTATTTGCATTATCTTTGCTTTGATGTGAAGAACGATCTGAAACTGTAGTGGGCATTGGCATTTGCTGTCTAGTCCCCAGATTAATGATCTGTTCCTTGGTTACTTTTGGTTACATCAGTTTCCAAAGGGATGAGTTATTGTTACTGGACCCTTGACTGATACATTGCTTATTTTTCCGAATGCATGATTTAAGTCTTAGAGTGCTTTGTTGTAAGTAGATTTTATTTACAGCTTTCATTTACTTTTGGATTTTAAGCACTATACTGCAAAACATTACTCTTGAGTAAATAGCCGCCTCAGACTGAGTACACTCTTGAAACAAAAAGTCGTCCCTGGGTTGACAATTAATGTGAGGTAATTAGGAGTTACAAAGACACCTTTTTATCGCTTCACAACCATTAACATAACTCAAGAATCCTTGGAACGGTCTCTTACTATTGATGCCCAGCTCAAACAATTATAATGCTCCAATACAATGATATTCTATATGCAGAATATAACAAGGTCCAACCCTTGATAATGAAAATTCAAGAAATATTTAACTAAATACTAAATCGATTGCTCTTCCTTACTTGGAAACCTTTCATTGATTACAATTTAGCAGAAAATGGACAAGTATGGTCAGGCAAGGCTTGATCAAACATCACTGACAACAACACCGCCTCTCGAATTGACTTTTGGAAACTCTTCATAGGTCCAAATGCTTCAATGGCTCCTCAGAAGATAAAACAATAAGCTTGGAGGTGATTGTGATGGTCATGAAGAGGTAACCAGTGGTGGCTCTGACATCTGGCCCTGCTTTTAAGAAAACCGGCATTGAGTAATTAAGTCTAGTGCAACATTGGCTACTTTTCATTGATTAGTGACTGTGCTGATGTGCTTTGTTGCCTTTTCCGTTTCTACTGTTATAACATAAAATTTTTGTAAAGACGACTTTCCTGACTCGACCCTTGGTGTCATTTTGCTACTTGAGTCCTTTCTTCCATGTTTAACATAACAATTTTTGTGAAATCGCCTTTCCCGACTCGACCCTTGGTGTCTTTTACTACCTGAATCCTTTTTGTCTTGTTTTAACCCTTTTTCTAAACAAAACAATATAAAAACTCATATACCCGGACCTAAAAATGTTTATATCTTAGTTCTAAAGCTGCATTGCATCCACAGAAAATTGCACATCGCATGCTTTTCAATTCATGATATGAAGAATGTAGTCGGCGATGTGATGCGAAGAGTGAGGTGACGTGGTAGATAAGGTGGTACCTGACCGCATCGCAAATCACAAGTCATAAGGTTTTGTTATAAGCAGCGGAAGATAAACACTAAAAGACGCGAAGTGCGAAGTTCGGGGAGAAAGGTAAATGACGTGGCAGGGAAGGTGGGATCGACCGCATCGCAAATCGCAATTCTTAGGTCTTGTTTATAAGCACTGGGGAGTAAAATCTAAAATATTCGAAGTGCGGTACGTGCTTGGGACCTACCTGCATTGCACATCACAATGTTTATAGTTTACCGCACGTCGCATAGTTTAAATTTTGGGCAATGTGGTAAGCACTAAAATCCGCGAAGTGCGATTTGCGCTGTCGGAGGATGATGAGGTGGGAGGTTGGAGATGGAGCCCACTGCGATCGGCGGAGTTTACAAAGTAGGGAAATGTTTCCATGGTAAGTGTATGAGGTTTCATATTATATGATATGTATTACAAGTGGCCAGAATTGGGGGGCGGAGCTCTTGTGGTGTGGCCAACCGCATCGCAAGTTAAACAAAATACATTGCGGGTGCTTCAAACAGTAAGTTAAAAAATATGTGATGAGATATATTGCAAATCGACGATCGCAAGTGTTAAGGCTTTGTTGTGATGCGAAAAGTTAAAATCAATGAAATGCGATGTATGGTGGGGGAAATGGTGAGGTGTTAGGGAGAATGGCCCCACTTTAATCACAATCAGGGAAATGGCGAGGCGGAGGTAAAACAATGATATAGATATGAAAAGGTAAAGTAGAAATATAAAGTGGAAATGAAGAAAAGGTGAAGTTTAAAGTTTTTAAAGGAAAATAAAACAAAAAGAAAGTGTGGCGGGTGAATGGGTCCCACTGTCATCACACATCACACTTCGACAACTTTAACATTTACCCTTTGTGCCTATCTTTCAAAACTTGTGATCTGTGATTGCGATTTAATCTCTGTCATTGATCGATGCTCAGATCAACGGTCCTCACTTAACCCTTGCTATGGTTTGCTGACTTTGTTTCTTTGGTCGTGCCCGTTCGTTTATTTCTATTTGTTCATAGAATACTTGACTCGTTTGCTACTTTTCCCACGTTCACGACCTGTCAGCATTCATAACTTGACCCAAACATGCATGACTTGACCCAATCACGTTCACGACTCTGCCTTTGTTGTTTTTCGACTCTGCCTCAGATCAATGGTCCTAACTGCTTCCCTGCTGCCTTTGCTTCCTTTGATTCTTTGGAAAATATTTTGAATATTGACATCTATGTACAGTATGAACAATTTGTAAAGAGAAAGTACATAGTCACCTTGTGATACTGTAAACTACAGGGTTCTAACACTGCATACAATATTGTCACCTCTTAAGTTTGTACGAACCTCGGGTTGATAAATTAAAGTCAGTAGCCATAGGATTTGCAAAATTATTGCTCCAATACCAAAGCCCATCACATAGCACAACTCCCTCTTGAATTTACTAAGGTTAATTCCTTGCATCTAGTTGTCCCAAGCCATGTAATCTTCCATATTCTTGTCCAAGTGTTTGAGAGGCTCAATTCCTAGCATTAAACAAGAGTTGCCAATTTTCTATGGGATGATTCTAGAGGATTGTGAGATGAGGGCAAGTTATGTCATGAGATCATAGGGCCTCCCAATAACTCATCCTTCTAGTATTTGTGATTGATTCAATCATTGCACCATATGCTTGACATATAATTTCGTATCTCATGACAGAGGTTTAAAAATACCATTACAATTATCCTAGGCCAAAATTCCTTGTTCCGCGGAGACTCCTTTATTAGCTAAGGCATCTTCCTTGGAATTCAAAATGTCTTTTGACATCATATGTCTCAAATTTCACAATTTGCATTTTTATCCTCTACAGAATTGGAGGTTGATCAAGGCTACAATTCTCTATGAGTTTAACCACTTATTGGATGACTATCATGAAGTCCCAAAACACCATCAATTGTTGAATTTTCCTTGAAATGGCCAGCTCCAGCCCCAATACCACAAAACCAAAAATTCTTCTTGGTTAACTGTAGCGTCTTAATCCCTAAGCATATTGACTCTAGATTTCTTTATTGAGGCGATAAATAACCTCTCCCACTCCTGCCTCCCTAAGAATACCTTTTGATGCTCCATAAAAAAACGGAGAGTATTTCCCCTTACTGATCCTCAAATTTAAGAATTCTTCATTATCCATTCTTATACAAAATGGCTTTTTATCAATTGGTTTATGATTGAAGCTGCCAACATGTTGTGAAACTTTACCTAGTTTTAGCTAATCCCAGTCGCTTGGTGACAAGTCCTCCAATTCAAATGGATCATAACCTTGAGATGTGATAGATTTAATGGGTGGAATCAATGCCTTGATAATCTAAGTTCAAACATATCATACTAATTATATGAAATGCTTGCAATAGTGGTAACACTATCTAGGCTAATTATAATTATAACTATAAATATAATTATTAATTTTTGTGTTTTTGTCTGATTTATTTTTTAAAATTTTACTTTATTTTGATAAAATCTAATTGTTAAATATTACATCTCAGTTTAAAAAATATTTTTTAATACAATTTAAAAATATATATTTTAATTAATTAATAATTGACTATAAAATCAGATACCGTATGATGATGATGATGATGATGGTTAACGTCCACTGAGACCAATCTTTGGTCTATCGGAGCTAAAGAAAATAGTTATTTAATTTCATTTCAGATTTTATTCCTATGCTCAAAAAGCTTGGAGAGAAGCCTCCCGAGCTAACTATAATTTTGACATCTTAAAAGGCTAGGAAGGTCAGTATTGCAACAAAGATTATGAAATTGAGCTCTAATGTGGTTGTATGTGGGGCACTCTAAGAGGAAGTGATTTTCATCCTTGATGCTCATATTCTGACAGAGATGGTAGATCCTTTCCATCCATGGTGTTTTAGGAACTGTCCAACGACCTATTTCACTATGAAGCTCACGAGAGTTTGTTCTAATCTTGGCTATATTAATTTTCTTCTTTAAGCAAGTTAAAACATAGAGATACTTTTGATATTCAAAGGTGGGGTTGATTACCTCCTTATAATACCTTAATTTTCTTTTAGCTGCTAGATCTTTCTCGCACCACATTTTTTCTTTGAACTTAGAAGTAATAATTTTTTTAATGTTATTGATGTTTTGCAATGCAACATTCTCGTCAATCTCCCAATGGTTTAACTAGGCCCTGGTGTCTTTATACCAACCTCGTTTAAGCCTTAGGTGATTTTGGCTGGAATTTAAAGCTAGCTTAGGAAGTCTATGGTCTCCTATGCTATTGAGCTTGTGCTTGTACAACAGAAGCCTAGTCATAGCTAGGCTCTCGATAGGGGAAAGACCATAAACTTATGATATTTTAACAAATGAGCTTTATTAACTACTGAATTATATATGTTGTTGGGTGTGTAGAATTTAAATTATATCAAAAATAATTAATTAAAACTTATTTGAAGTTTAAATTAATTAATTTATGTGGGGTTGAGTTAAATTGTATGAAAAGGGGTGATAGCGAAACCAGAATCTGTCCCACATGTCCAAGTTTGACCAGGCCTGAAAAACCTACAACGATGGCGATGGTTCCTAACCCATGACTCCTAATGTATGTCCCCAAATATGACGAAATTGCAGACATGACTTTTTCGATAATAAAGAACTAGAAAAGCCCGACTGCCTTGTTGACTTTGAAATATTCTGCCGCAATTTGTTGACTTTGAAATTTTCCACCGCAATTGCATGTCGTTTTCCCACCCACTCGTGAGTAGAAAAATTATTTTGTTTTGAACATGCTAGGTTATGATTCACTAGGATATTTTTGCATTACATATATATATTAAAACATGCTGGTTGGTTTGTTTTTTTTTCCTTTCTGAATTCAGAGAATTAAGGTGCAAGCAAAGGGTATATATATACTCTCTAACATTTTTTCACGAAAAAATTGGATTATTTACCACTATTTTTTAAATAGGTATTAAAGTTGAAAAAAAGAGAGAAATGATTTATATTCAAAGAAATTACATACGAGGGGGATGGTAGATTGGGAAGAAGTGAATATAATAAGGAATATATTGGTTTAAAATATAAATAATTAATGATATTATAGTTTAAAGATTGACCAATAAAATTAATTTAAGTATTTTTGTATTTTTAATGTAAAGTTAGAGTTATTGGTTATGGCATTATAGAAATCATATGTATAATAATATTAATTTAATATGTAATAAATTTAAAAAACGCAGAAGTATTAAAATAATATATCTAGTTTTTCAATTTAAAATAAGTTTAAGGAACTTTACATTTCTTTTCATTACAAAGTCATTAGATTCTTTTAATATTTGTTTCTTCAACTTTGATTGAGGGCATAAAACATATCTTACTTTTGTACCAATGTGTATTCCTTTCAACAATGAACCAGATTGAGTGTTCCACTCTACTGTGCATTGCTCTAAACTTATTTCAATTAGAGTTTATGCTTGCAAAAGCTACAATTATGACCTGGCTTCCCCCAATATGCCCTCCTCTCCAGTGACTGCCTCAGTTGATCACTTCAGCGAATTACAAACTCGTGAGGAGGCCCCCTGCCCCTCCAACCACCCCTCAAGCTCGAATCATTCAAACACACATGGATCCTACAAGTCTAAAAGAGTAGATGACACCGAGTTAGATTCGATAGATAACTCTCATCAATAGTTAGTGAAGGACCATCCTCTTAAGAACACGAGCATATGTATCACCAAATCAACGAAAATTATAAGGATACACATCCCCCCCACAGGGCTAAAATCCAAATTCCAGTATATGTGTTATGCGGGATTTATGATTGCGGACAGAAGTATCTCCCTTAGGTCTAGTAGCTAGCCTAGAACAACAGAGAGACAAGGAACCAAATGCTTTCCTTTAAGTAAATAGATGACGGGATGAAGCCTACCTAGAATTTGTCGTATGCTTTCCTCCTTCTTTAGCTTGAATGCTCTAATATTAGCTCTAATTGCCAAAATTAGAACCTGCACAGTCAGACAACACAAGCCAAGAAAGTATGAGGTCTATGCAACATCATATAAGTACTCTATTCAATAGATCAACATGGTATTAAAATACGTGAAATAACAACATCACATATACGAAAACAAATAACTCTTTGCACTAATATAAATTGAAGGAGACTACAACCATAAATAGGTGTCAATGTTGTAGAAGAGCTCCTCCAAGTTTTCTTGTCCTTTCCTTGTCATAATGTGCACCTCCAATCACCCCAAATGCATAGAATAATACCTCTCACAACAACAACATAAGTGTATAATCACTCTCCAAAGTCCAACCCCTTGTATATGGAAGGTTGTAAATATATAGAGGAGTGGGGTAAGTTGGGAGTTCTTATCTAATTACCAATATAAGCTTTTAGATCCACCTTTGATGGGAGGATGGGATCAAAGGATAAGGGATGGAAACTCTAAAGAAGGGTAGGATAGGATATGAATGTTTAATATGAGGTAAATGGTTGTAGCAAATTCCAGAAGCTTCTGGAAGAAGAGGCTTCAGAAATTTCTCTCGTTTTCCAAAATTTTTAGAACCAACGGAAGTGAAAAGGGGATAAACCTGGAGGTGATCAATGCATGTCACAATGGAGAAACCTATAGGTGAACGTTGTCCAACAAGAGGTCAGGGAGCATTGGTCCTAAAACTGGCTCACATGATGCAGTTTCAGGAAAAAACTCTGTAGAATGAATGAAGGATGCTTAGGGCTTTGTGCAATGATGATGGCAAGGGGAAAAAGGATGTTCATTTATCCCATTAAGAGGCCTATGTGACAAAATTGTCTATAAAATACTCCCCCCTAAAGCGCAAAGTCATAAATGAGGATTGATGACTGAAGAGCTTTACCTTGTGACAAATTGGTATCAAGAACAACTAGCAAGATTCATCTATCAGAATACATTTATATCATGACATATGTTTGTTGAGGGAGCCATACCCATACTCAACACATAAGCTAACATCACATGTAAAATTATCATAAGATGTGACCACAGATGAAAACTGGTAAACTCGTAACTGGATGATTGTTTGTATGATCATGGCCATCATACATTATGATCTCTGTATAACTTCTGATATCACAACTCGAATGGATGAAACTAGATATGGGGTCTTCTATCTCATTCACACGACCAACCAATGTATCTATTGTCCTATGAGATAATTATAGGTTAATTAATTATGCCAGAAAATCTAAAATATTTTGTTGTTTTAAGATTTTTTTGGATGACCAATGTTATGAGCATATTTAAGGCATGTGCTTAAACCTTAATAATATTGAACATTTTGAAAGGGTTGATTATTTAGTTCTAAACAATAATTTGATCTTAAAAATGTGTGAGGGCAACGATGTAAGAAGAAAATATGTGCTAGATATCAAAATTGAAATTTAGGTTAATCATAAGAAAGAAAGCTAATAAACAATATTTACAGCTCAACAATATATATTTAACCTTATGAATATGACTGATAATTTATAAATGCGGAGGGACTTAGAAATAAAAATAGTCCAATAAACCAATCTCTCAACTAAATGATAAATTCAGATGGGATTTAGGATAGATTGATATTCAATTTTCTCCTACCCAATTATCTTCGTAAAACTTAAATACATGCAAAACAACAAAATGCAGTGAAAATGCAAGAAAGAATTACAAGAGAACAACTTGTTTGAAACAAATTCTAGAATCCTTTCATTAATATGCAATGATATTCAGTTTGATACAATTATGCTTTAAGAAAAGCTCATCCAAGGGTTCAACCCTTTACAATTTGTTTTGTGGAACCATTTATACATTTTTCTTCAAAATATCTAGATACTTTTGGAAATATCCAAAAATATTTATCAAAACAAAAATGCAAAAATATAGAAATCGGAAACTAAACGAGTTGTTAACTCTAAAATAAAGTATTTTTGGTGATGACTGGATTTGGAGAAAAGTAGTCTTCATTGTTGAATCTATCATGGATACCTGCTGACTTGTCATTCTAATTATCCATACAATTTTTGCCATTTGTCTTGATCTGGTAGTGAAAACCTATTCAACTTTCGATAGATTTCATCTACCTCTATGTATCTTTGGAAAGTGAGTTTGGTAAAAAACAAATGAGGTACTTCATGTCTGATTGACAAATCCAAGTTGAGTTCTTCCATAAATGATTTGCTCGTAATGCTGCCTGTAACCTTTGCAAATTTTGACCCGTCTCTCACAATTTCACATAATTTTGTTTGATAATATTCCAACTGGACTAATTCATCTCTCATTCCTTGAAGTCCAGGAAGACATTTCTGATTTAAAACATTAAATTTCTTAATAAATCTCATATTCTACAAATTTTCACACTTATTTTCTAACTGTAACATAAGATTTGTTTAGTGAGAAATTCCCTCACTTCTAGGATGTTATCTGTTCTATCTTCAATGTTCAGCTCTTCTAATTCTTCTTTAGATTTTGAATTTAAGAATTTGATAATGGCCACTAAATCATCGGGTTTAATATCTATTTTCTTTTTCACTTTTGCAACCTGTTAGCCCCCTATGAATTTTTTGACAAGCAAACAGGGGCTAATTTGTTTTATGAGCCTTCAAGGAATGGATTTCCCCTGAAAACACATCATCCTTGAAGCCTCTTTATGCTCTTTTCCCTTTGATTTTTTCCCTTTTCTATTCTTAAGTCAATAAGCCTCGCTGACTATGACAAATTATGCTCCTAAGGGCCTTCATTTGCCCCTCGTACCCCTGCAGAATTCTCCATTTCATCCCTTTTTCCCCTTTTTCAAAGCCTCCCTTTCACCCCAAAATCCCTCCCTTAGTCCTTCTAAGTCATCCCAAAATCCCCTCTAAATCCTACACACACCCCTAGTTTGGTTTGATTTCCCCTTTTTTCCCCTATCGTTACCCTTTATTGGCCTTAAAATGCACTAAAAATGGGCCAAAAACCATATTCTCCATATGTGTGGGCTTAGCACATTTCGGCCCTAGCCCCCTCAACCTTTTTCTCCATGTGACCTGGGCGCTATAACCAAGCGCTAGCCCAGAGAGCGCTTATCGCAGATGGATATCGGGCACAGTATTAACCATCGATCTATACAAATCGGACGGTCTTCGCAGATCAGCGTTGCGCCCGTGGCCCAACCCGTTCACCGCTCCGACCGCATATCCACCGTCCATTTAACCCGCCGATCAACGGTCCCTATTCACCCACCTCGGTGGTCCCCGCGCCAAAACACCGTGCAGAAAACCGTCGGTTTCCATCGCACTGCCTTCGAAGGGCAGGTGGTATTTTTCGTTTCGGAGTGATTCCACTCACCACAGGACACGTGGCACCGAGCACTGTTTGAAAACCGCCCCCCATCGCGTGTTAAACTTCGGCGTTTGACCCGGCACGATCTGCATGTATGCCGTCTGGTTTGGAGCTGCCCATCCAACTGTCATCGCGCCACGAAGCTGCGTGGGAGTTAGCCCAAGGCAAACAAGATCCCTGGCCCACCATTTGTCCCCCTCTGACGCGTTATCAACTGTCGATCTCCTCCTGAGATCAGACGATCTAGATTTAATGCATGCCCCGCCATTGACCGGGTCCCGCCACGTCACCATTCCACGTGTGTTCATATATTTTCGCCGCATTTTCATCAGCCCCCTTTATATTTCACTCAAAGTTTAATGTCAAAGGTTCACATTTAAATTTTTGCCGCAGTCCGCCAACTTTCACCAGGCCATCCTCCATTGTTTCACTGTATTTTTTCCATCACCCTGCACTGTTCCGCCAATTCACCAAGCTACATGTACATTCTCATTGACCCCACTGCATTCACCATCCCCATGCATGGTTTTCTTAACATGTTTCGTGTTTTGCAGGGTTACAGGCAGGCAGAAAACTGCCATGGTTCATAGTCACGGTTACAGTGTAAAAGAACATAGGGAAGACCATGTTCAGAGATTGAAATCATGAAGAAAGGCCTAAGAAGGCGTTATGACAGGACTCACATTAAAAGAACAGGGTTTAAACTCTGTAAAACCTCCCCAGAGCCATTAAAGCACAGATTTCATTGACAGAGACAGGAATGGAGCAGCAAAAGAGTATCAGTGGGAAAATAGAGCGTTTAAGGCCTGTAATTGAAGATTTTGAGCCTTAATCCACTTATTTAAGGGCAAGGTACCAAATCGAAGACATCATGGATCACACAGAAGGTTCAACGCACAAAAAAACATATCATCAGGGTTTTTATATCAGCAGAATGTCTCCTCCCAAGAAAGGACACAGTACTCATTATTGTTTTAGTCTACATTGTGTCCAAATGAAGTTTCCCCCCTCACAACAGTCCTACGTTTCCAGTGCATTAGTCATACAGTATGGCGGACCTGAAATCATTAATCTATTTGGTTTAGTTCACCAGATTTTTGCAGAGGTGCTACAGCAAGTACATCAGAGACATACCTGGAGTAAATTTCAGCCTAACGAAGACCACTCTTTCATCCAAAGAGTACCAGAGATAAATGCCCAGGATTTAAAACAGAATGGGGCCTTAGCCCTCCTCCTCTTCTAAGCTTTAATTCTACATTTAGTTCTTCACCTACCTTCTCTGCCCCTCTTGAGCTATAAATTTCATGAAGAAACTTGTTGTTGTGGTTGTTGATTGGTTATCAGAGAATTGCAAGCTGTTTCTTTTGAGACATAATCTCTGTGTAAAATTGTAAGATAGGTTGAGGAAGATTTTATCGGTCTGAATATTCAAGCTATTGGTAATGTTGTACTTGACCTGTGTTGCTCTTTAATATGACAAGCACATTTCTTTGGATCCTGATTTAAAGCAACGGTGATGTTTTTCTATCTCTGTATTTGTTACCTTGTAGTTCATTTCATTTCATTTCCACTGGCTTGCATCAGAAATTTGGCATAGAATTTACCCTTGTTAGGTACCCTATGTTTCTTCTCTCCTTTCCTTCAATGTTTTCTGTTGTATGTGTTGTCTGTGGACTGATTTCAATCTAATTTAACCAGTGTAGTGGTCTGATATATTGCTAGCTGATGTATGAATTAATGAAATCTGTCTTTAGATGTTCTTGTTAGGATTTAATTGAATGAATTGGGAACACTGAGAGGTCTAGAAATCTGTCTCTATCTCAATAGGATCCTTTTCATTCAATTGAACCTTTCCAAGTTACCTTAAGCTGGGGGCCGAAGCATTGAGAGTTCAAAGTCTCTCTCTGATCTCAGGTTTTCATCTTTGTGTTATAAATCTTTAATGTTCCTTGTCTGAAGAGTGTACCTTTCAGGTTTTGGATCACAGGCTGTTCAATGGCATGTCCTATCCCTGGATCTAATTTCTGAAAGGTCACCTTGGAGGTTTCCCTGCTTTCACCTTTCTCTCTTGTCTTTCCATGCCACGCTATCATCTTTAAGATCCAATGCTTTAGATGACTTTCCCAACTGAAAGCCTGCATATTGAATAGCAAGTAAGCCCTTTCCTGAATCCATTGCCCAATGGTCTTGATGTTCTCTAAATTATCTCTCCTTTGCCTAGAATCCTCTTTGCCTCAACCTTGTCCTATACCGAACCCTTCTTCCTGATTCCCAGCAACCAACCAAAAATCAAACAAACAAAACCCCGCGCCTATAACTAGCCTAATATCTCAAACATCGAGCTTCAAAGACATAAACCTTTGCTCATACAGAGAGATCCCTCTTTGGACCCAGGAGGGCTAGATCCTGAATCTGAAAGTGGTTATGATGTTGTCTCATCTTTTGGTAGTGCTAACCTGCCAAAACATGGGAACCCCAACATAATGGTGACTCCATTGGGGAAGGAACTTTGAAATACACTTAATTGCTATATCCACTTGTTTTGTTTCTCCTACACTCTTAGAAAGAGTCTGGAAAGGGC
Source organism: Pinus albicaulis (assembly GCA_034641835.2). Taxonomy (NCBI): domain Eukaryota; kingdom Viridiplantae; phylum Streptophyta; class Pinopsida; order Pinales; family Pinaceae; genus Pinus; species Pinus albicaulis. The sequence continues at coordinate 998,543,236 of CM076577.1, read as the reverse complement.
CAGGTAGACTCCAGATCTCACACTCTTTCAGAGGTGACATATTTGGTAAAAGCCCTCCCAGTCAATCTCTGGTTAGAGTTTGCTGTGTTTTCGAGATATCCTTGAAAAGGGACATCCCATAAGCACTGTGGTGGATAGTGTACCCTCCAAAAGCATCCTAAACCTTCCACCTGGCGACTCCATAGTTCCTTAAAGATCAAAGACTCCACTGGTGATCAGTAGGCCTGCTGATTATCTTGGTTCACATAAGACTCCACTGGGAGACCAGCCTTCATAACAACATCAGCCTCAACAGAAGTAACAAGTAGGGTTAAGCTGCTTGGTTAGAATCAACATTCTAGCTTCAAGAACCATTCACACAAGAGCTTATCCTAACCCAAACCTGCCTGAAATAGTTGACAACCCTGAGAGCATCCTTAAGAGATCTCCTACACCTAAAAGACCAACTATTTACAGCCACATCCATAGAGCTAACTCTGCACCAGAAGACTTTACAGCTCTATTAGACCCACCTTTTGACCTAGACCTACCAAACAGACTACCAAGAACTAGGTCATTCAGTGTTCTGGACCAGCCAGACCTTGAGCTTCCCAGTTCACCATCTCGTAGTGGTCAACACATTAGGGACAGAGAAACCCCTACATCTACACCTCCTGATATTCACTTCATTCAAAACTTGGGGTTCTGCCACCCTAGATCAGTTCAACAGACTTCTGCTGGTGCTAGTATCCCTGTCATCCATATACCAACTGCTCAAGCCAACCCCTTACCTCCTCAGAACATCATCATGGAAGCCTGGTATGCACCTCTGGTATTACCCCAGCCTCTAGTGCCCCTACCCAATGATTATCAGTCAAAGATCCCACACTTCACTGCAAAAGAGTCTACCACAGCTTAGCACCATGTAGATAGGATGGAATATTCTTTTGATTACATGGAAATAGATGATGATACAGTCAAAATGAGAATCTTTGCCCAGAGATTAGGAGGTGATGTGAATAAATGGTTCAAAGGCCTACCTCCTAATAGTATCCAAGATCTTCCTACTTTATATCAGACTTTCATAAAAAAATGGGAAGTTAAGGCAAACCCTCTCCAAATCCTAGTAGAATACAAGAATATTAAGAGAAACGTAGGAGAGAGTGTCCATGACTACTCTACAAGGTTTAATAGTGTTTACAACGCTCTTCCTCCACACATGAAACCTCCCCAAGGTTTGGCCCTAGTGAAATACCCTGAAGGCTTTGATGCTGACATGACCTACCAGCTTAGGGAGAGATATTACAACACTTTGGAAGACATGCAAAAAGGAGCAGTGAGCGTAGAGGCTAACCTGATTGAGAAGAAAGCAAGATTGAGAGCTGAGAAAAGGGTAACATATAGAGATGAAACTGTAGCTTCCACATCTGATCCTAATTATGACCGTCTATCTAAAAACATGGAAAATCTACAGAAAATGATGGAAAAAATGGTTGTCATAGTTAGTAATCAGAACAGAAACCAAAACCAAAACCAGAACTAGAACTTTAGAAGAAACAACACCACTCCCAACAAACAAAGAGAATCAGATCAGCAAGTTATTCCCCCATTCCAAGAGAACTTTCTTGATGAAGATGAGGGAATCATAGAAGAGTCTGAAGGGAACATAATAAACATGTTTGAAGTAGAAAAATCAATCCACAACTGTTTTGCAGAAGAAGATCAACCCTCACACTCATATTGGGGTGAGGAAGGATTAGAATCTGAGGAGTACAGGATGGGATTTGAAAATGCCATCATGTAGGTCAGAGAGTAGTATGAACTTAGAAGCAAAATGAGCTTAGAAAATTTCAAACCCAAAGCTTCTGAGATTACCATCAAGAAAAGGCCCGAGAAAACTTCTAAAGAAACTGCTGAAAGTAACAAATCAGTAGCTGAAAGTTCTGGGAAGAACAAAGAAAAAGACAACCAAAACACTGATAAACAAAGCCAGCCTACTAGCAGCACTAGAACTGCAGTTAGTGCTCTTGATAAAATAGTTCCTAAGCCTGTACATAGTGAGAATCAACCCACTAATTTTTCCACCAAGGTGGTGGCTAACAAAATAGAGTTGAACATTCCAATGAGTCAGTCCACTTTCAATTTTGAGAGTGAGATTGCAAAAATTAAAATCTCTGTCCCACTCTCTGAGCTGGCTGCTCAGGATGTATATAAAGGCAAAATTTTGAAAGCATTAAATCTAGGTGAGAATGGTGACACTGTAAATCTGAGTGATGATCAACCAGCCCTTCTGTTTGGTCCCAAGATAGAAGGGAAGTTTCAAGAAGGTGTAGTACCTCCTTTTTATATCAGTCTCAATATCCATGATAAGATCCTCCAGAATGCAATGCATGACTCTGGGGCCTCACACAACCTGATGCCTAAGATAGTTATGGAAAGATTGGGCCTAGAGATAACCCGTCCCTATAAAGACCTATATTCATTTGAATCTAGCAGAGTAAAGTGTCTTGGCCTGATCAAAGATTTATGTGTAAGCCTAACTCAGATTCCAGCTAAATGCATGGTCATGGATGTTATAGTGGCAGATGTGCCACATAAGTATGGCATGCTGTTTTCAAGGTCATCGGGAGCCAAGCTGCAAGGTACAATGCAGATGGATGGGGCATATGCCACAATCCCAGTCTTTAGCCAACTTAGAAGATTGTATAGAGAGGCACAAATGAAATTCCTGGTCAGTAGCCCTGAAAAGCCTGAAAATTCACCTTTATACTTTGTACACACAGATATTGACTCCTTCATCCTTTGTAATGACGAATCCATAGAGGGGTCAAAATTCAAAAACAAAGATACAAACAAGGAAATAGAGCCCATAGACTTCAACATAATGGCTACTCTAGACCTAGAGGAAAACAATGTAGAAAACTTTGGGCAGTGCACCAAAAACAAAACTCAGAATGAACCACAAACAGAATGCAGTCAGCTGATTAGTCACCCTTCACAAGTTCCTACACTACATCAAGAACGAAACAATGATAAGCCCAAGAGCGAACCCTTATGGGAAATGAATTTTGATGGGTCATGTACCAAGAGAACTGTTGGATCAGGAGTGTGGGTACATAACACCGAGAGTGACTACATAGAGAGCCATGCATGTAACGTGCACTTCAAATGTACAAATAACATTGCAGAGTATGAGGCACTTATCCTAGGCTCGAATCTGTTGAAAAAATTAGGAGCCCGTAGGATAACTGTGCATGGAGACTCTGAGATTATCATTAAACAGGTGAATGGTGAATACATAGCAAAACATTCTAGGCTGAGAGCGTACAGGAATGACGCTATGGATCTATTGAAAACCTTTGTAGAATACGATCTGGTGTTTGTCCCTAGGAGTCAGAACACAATTGCAAATGGATTAGACTGCATAGCTAGTTCGTATCACAAACCTCCCAGTGACCAAAAAATCATCATTCAGACCAAATTTAGACCTGCAGTGCCGGATAACGAAAAATACTGGCAAGTTTTTGAAGGAGACAAGCAGATTGAAGATTTCCTGATAGGCAGGAACGAGTTTGAGTTTTTTTATTCAGACTCGAAATATGATGATAGCTGCCTAAGTGAAGAGTCCTCAGATGAGGAAAAAACACCCTGTAACATAGAAATAAACATTGTAAACGAACAAATTGGAAATCCAAACGAAAAATGTGAAAACACAGATAGTGAGGAAATAGAGGTGTTGCAGACCGAAGATAAGAACATACCTCGAGGTCTGGCACCTTTAGAGGACCTTTTTGACTTTGATGATGTAGCAAAAAAGCCCACTATAGAACATGCAGACTCTGATGTTGAGGAATGCAACATAGGCATTGAAGATAAACCCAAGATGATCAAATTGGCTAAGTCCCTGCCTGCAAACATGAAAAAGAAATACATTAACCTATTCAAGGAATTCATTGATGTGTTTGCCTAGAACTATGAGGACCTAAAGGCCTATGACACAAACATCATACAGCACAAAATACCTCTGAAAGAAAATCAGAAGCCCTTCAGACAAAAACTTCACAGAATAAACCAAAAATAATTGCCTGCAGTTGAAAAAGAGATTAAGAAGATGTATGAGGCAGGCATAATAGTTCCTGTGAGGTTCTCTGATTGGGTCTCAAACCTAGTGGCTGTGAGAAAGAAAACATGAGAGATCAGACTGTGCATAGATTTCAGGAATCTTAACAGAGCCTCACTCAAAGACAATTATCCTTTGCCAAGAATGGAACACATTCTTCAGATGGTTTTTTAGGTTACAACCAAGTTTTAGTAATCCCATAAGACCAACTCAAGACAACCTTTACCACTCCATGGGGCACCTTTATGTATGTTAAAATGCCCTTTGGACTGATGAACACTGGTGCAACCTTCCAAAAAGCAATGGACATAGCATTTTCAGATGAAATAGGGCACTTCATTGTCATCTATCTGGATGACATAACAGTCTATTCCAAGAACGAAGAAGAACACCTAAAACATCTGAGAAGAGTGTTTGAAAAATGTAGAAGGTTCGATCTGTCATTCAATCCTAAAAAGACTGTATTTGGGCTGTAAGAAGGTAAGCTTCTTTGCCACATCATATCTGAGAAGGGGATTAGGATAGACCCACAAAGAGTTGAGGGAATACTACAAATCACACACTCGAGGAACATCAAAGAGTTACAGTCTTTCATTGGGAAAATCAACTTCCTTAGGACGTTTATTCCTAACTTAGCTGAACACCTCAGGAATATGACAAACATGTTAAGGAAAGGTGTAGGAGTTAAGTGGACTGTTCAGGCCAATAAATATTTTGAATCAGTTAAACTTGCACTCTCTCGGGATCCTATCCTAATCAGCCCAGATTTCTCAAAATATTTCCTGATATTTTCATTTGCCTTCGAGCATACAGTGGCTGCAGTTCTACTATAGAAAAACCCAGAGGGAATGGAACAACCCATTTCTTTCTTCAGCAAAGCACTGAGAGATGCACCCTTGAAATACAACATAATAGAAAAATAGGCCTATGCCTTGATAAAGGCCTTGAAAGACTTTAGGGTGTACATACTGCATTCCCACACCATAGCCTACGTGACAAATATAGTGGTTAAAGACATCTTGTCCCAAGACCCAGATGGGAAGAGAGGCAGATGGATTGCTGTGATCTTAGAATATGACCTTGAGATAAAACCCACAAAGCTGATCAAGGGTCAGGGCTTAGCTCAGTTAATGGTTGAATCAAATTTACAAGCCCTCGACATAAATATGGTGAATGCCTTGGATGAGCAGGAAGGATTGCCTGATCCCATTGTTGAGGAGAAGTTTCAGAGCTCTCCTTGGTATTCTGACATTCTGTAGGTGCTTACACACCTCAATGCACCTACTGAACTATCAAAGACCAAGGCCAGATTCCTAAAGCTAAAAGCCAGAAGCTATTGCATAATGAATGAATGCTTATACTGGAAACATGAAAATGGCCTATTGCTTAAATTTTTGCCTGAGATTGAAGCAAAAAGGATTAAACAAGAGTTCCATGCAGGAGAGTGTGGAGGCCACCTGAGCTGGAAAGCCACTGCAAACAAAATACTCAGAGCTGGCTACTATTGGCCTACACTCTTCAATGACATCCATAAGATGATAATTGCCTGCCACAAATGCCATATTTTTGAGGGTAAGAGAAAGCTCCTACCCCTTCCTCTACAACCCATCACTGTTGAAGGTCCCTTTATGCAATGGGGTCTAGATTTCATAGGAGAGATACACCCTATTTCTTTAGCATAACACAAATGGATCTTAACCGCCACAGACTACTTCACTAAGTGGATAGAGGCTATACCTACTAGGAATGCCACAGATTCAGTCATCATTAGGTTCCTAGAAGGCCATATCCTCTCTCGGTTTGGTTGCCTAAGAAAAATAATCACTAACAATGCTGCTGCTTTTGGATCCAAGAAAATGGTTGATTTTTGTCACAGGTATCAAATAGCACTTGATCATTCAACTGCCTATTACCCACAAGGTAACGGCTTAGCTGAATCATCAAACAAGAGCCTGGTGACTATCATCAAAAAGATGCTGGAAGAGAACAAAAAGTCATGGCATAACAAGTTAGTACATGCCCTGTGGGCTGACTAGCTTACAACAAAGAAATCCATTGGCATGTCACCATATCAGCTTGTCTATGGAACAGAAGCAGTATTTCCTACCAGCCTTGGAGTACCAGTGATTAAACTGGTCCAAGAAATCCAGACAAAAGAAGACAACATGGTGAGAAGGATTAACCAAACCATTCATCTCCAAAAAACGAGGGAGGAGGTCTATAACAGAGCTGTGAAGGTTCAGGAAAATATAAAGAAGTTATTTGACAAAAGAACCAAAGATTATGATTTCAAAATCAGAGATAAAGTTCTGAAGTGGGACTCAAGGAGAGAGGACAAAGAAAGCACGACAAGTTTGACAGTTTGTGGCAAGTTCCATACATCATCCAGGCCACTATGGGTCCAAATGCCTTTTTTCTACAAGAATTAGATGGTACAGATCTGTTTGGGGGTCCTATCAATGGCAGGATGCTCAAACACTACTCCTGCTGATTTCCAATTTCCAGTTTCCATTTCCATTGTAAATACCATTGCTATGTTATGTTTTCAAGAAAAAAGAGAAAATGTTCCAAAAAATAGAGAGAAAGGAGAGGTTCAGACATGCTCAAAACATGAACCTCAGAAATGCAAAGGATTGGCTCTAATATGACCAAAACCTGAGCCAGAGAAGTAAAACAACTGGTTCTAACATGTTCAAAATTTGAACCAGCAACTAAAGAATAAGATCAGCTCTAACAAGCCCAAAACTAGAGCTGAATGAAGAAGAGAAAGTGACTCTAACAATCTTAAAACTTGAGTCACAAAAGAAATAAGGAGTCTTCAAAATTTTCAGATTTCAAGCCTTCAGGGTTTTGTTTTAAATTTTCTACAAATTTCTATCAATGTGCAACTATCTTTATGCCTTGGACCTACAGCAAACTAGACTGTCTAATCCTAGTTTGATTGTTTTTAAATTTCTATTGTAGAATGTAGAGAAGAAATGTGCTGGATAATCTAATCCTAGCAGATATTAGATTAGGTAAAGAAACATATGAGGCCAACAGTTTAATCTGGTCTCATGGAGTAATAAGGGTAGAAATAGAATAGGTTTATTTTCTTGTTTGTGAAAAATAAAAATGATGTAAAGGGTCTGCTAGTTCAAATGCACCCTGGAAGAGAAAATGGTAGGATTGTAGGATGGGTAGGTAGATTATTTGGGAGATTTTTTCTGCTAAATTGATGTCTTCACAATTGTGGCAGCTGAAAATCAAAGAAGAAAGATGGCTCAAGCAGCAGGCATCAGGCCTACACCAAAGATCATCTTCTGAATTCTTGACTCCTTCAAGAAGAAGCCATCCCCATGTGGAGCCACTGTTAGCCCCCTATGAATTTTTAGACAAGCAAACAGGGGCTAATTTGTTTTATGAGCCTTCAAGGAATGCATTTCTCCTGAAAACACATAATCCTTGAAGCCTCTTTATGTTCACTGCCCTTTGATTTTTTCCCTTTGTTGTTCTTAAGTCAATAAGCCTCACTGACTATGACAAATTATGCTCCTAAGGGCCTTCATTTGCCCCTCATACCCCTGCAGAATTCTCCATTTCATCCCTTTTTCCCCTCTTTGAAAGCCTCCCTTTCACCCCAAAATCCATCCCTTAGTCCTTCTAAGTCATCCCAAAATCCCCTCTAAATCTTACACACACCCCTGGTTTGGTTTAATTTCCCCTTTTTTCCCCTATCGTTACCCTTTATTGGCCTTAAAATGCACTAAAAATTGGCCAAAAACCATATTCTCCATATATGTGGGCTTAGCACCTTTCGACCCTAGCCCCCTCAACCTTTTTCTCCACGTGACCTGGGTGATATAACCAAGCGCTAGCCCGAAGAGCGCTTATCACAGATGGATATCGGGCACAGCATTAACCGTCGATCTGTAAAAATCAGATGGTCTTTGCAGATCAGTGTCGTGCCCATGGCCCAACCCATTCACCACTTCGACCGCATATCCACCATCCATTTATCCTGCCGATCAACGGTCCTTGTTCACTCGCCCCGGTGGTCCCCGCGCCAAAACACCGTGCAAAAAACCATCGGTTTCCATCGCACTGCCTTTGGAGGGCAGGCAATATTTTTCATTTCGGAGTGATTCCACTCACCGCAGGACACGTGGCACCGAGCACTGTTTGAAAACTACCCCCCATCACGCGTTAAAGTTTGGCGTTTGACCCAGCTCAATATGCATGTATGCCGTCCGATTTGGAGCTGCCCATCCAACGGTCATCGTGCCACGAAGCTGCGCGGGAGTTAGCCCAAGGCAAACAAGATCCATGGCCCACCATCCGTCGCCCTTTGATGCATTCTCAACTGTCGATCTCCTCCTGAGATTGGACGGTCTGGATTTAATGCATGCCCCACCATTGACCATGTTGGGTATGTGTTATATTCTTTCCACGACTAGTCCCACGTGTTGTACATTGCGTCAGGTGCACCAGGGGGGTCACAAGGGGGGAGGCAGCCCCCATTGTTGGGGTCTGGGGCAGTGCCCCGACGAAAATTTGTTTGGAGTTGTTGGTATCCAGTGTTTTGATAGTTTGGCAAATCAAAAGATAAGGCAACATCAGAACCAATCTTTAGAGTTCCAGGATCTAGTCCTCCTATTCTCATAGAGGGATCTCTCAAATATTTGTTTCCAAAGGTTTATCTTGTGTGCTTATAATATGGTTTTTAGACTAGTTATTAAGTGCAAGTGTTTGTTTGTTTGGTTGAATTGATACCATAGAACATAAAATATCTAGGAAAGATATATAGAACAGAGAAACATATGGTTCATTGGGCAATGGAGTCAAGAAGAGATCATAACATACTCATCAATGGATATGGGATATCAAAGGGAAAATCTAACTAGGCCGTAGGATCCTTTGGTTTTGGAATGAGATGAACATCAATGATTTAGAAAGAGAAGTTTAATTCTCAACAAAGGGAAACTTGAAAACATAACTTGAAACAATAAAGAAATATTTGATAGACAGGGCTAACCATAAATTCTACAAACATCCTTTAAGCAAATAATGACTTCAAGACAACTTTCGAAATGAAATCTAAGATTCGGGGAACACCCTATTTCCTCAAAGATTTTATTCCAAATGATTTAGAAAACATAAAAGATTCACTGATAATTGCAAGCATAGAAGAGGGAACACCTAATACATCTATGATTACAAATATAAAGACCTTCAAGACAAGTTTTCAAGCAAAGACAAAGGGCAAGATCGAAACAGACCTCCTTGACTAACTTAAAACAATGATACTTCAAAGGGAGACTTCAATAAGAGCTTTCAAGTGATGACAGACAAGCAGGGAGAACCATAAATCGTGCTGAAATCAACTATTTGAGCCATTATAGAAATAAACAAGCATGAAGACTAAAGAGAGAGATTAAAGACTCTAAAATACTTCAGCAGAGGAAAACATTTAAACAGTGAAGGATGAACAGGTCTAAGGTGCTTCCAGGAGTCATTTCTTAGCCTAAAACTTTCAACCTACTGTGGCAAGAAATTATGGAACAGAATGAAAACAGGAGAAAACATAAAACAATTTAGAATACTTCACCAATAGCCAAGCTCATGAATCCAATGATAGAGCCTTCTCAGGAACAAGCATGCAACAACACCATCAAAGCTTCCAAGACTTCAGTTTCTTCTTCAACTTCAAACAGACTATGTATTAATTTCAGAAAGTTTCAATATTACAGCAAGTGATCAAACAACAACCAACCAACCAACCAACACCTACCTCATCTTCTTCAGAATTTTTTATAGAAGAAATGAGGAGGTGAGATCTAACAAAATATATGTTTAGAAAAATTAATACAGATTATTGTTTCTCGGCCTTCTGAGGGGCTCGATGGAGAAGCTTATAGGTGGACTACTGTATTAATGCTTACAATTAATATCAAAGCTCGGTGGGAGCTTTATTTGACTTTTGAGGCTCTGCATAATATGGGAGTTACTCTACAAATATTTTCTATTAAATTCCTTTGGCAGAATTTACTTCTTGGCAGCGCTAGAGGCAGATATTTGTTTAATCAATAACTTCGACCTCTGTTTTGAATGGTTTGAGGAAACAGGTGGCTCTTGTGGTAGCTGAGGAATCAATTCACCTCAAATGCAGCGGTGGAGGTCTTTTCTTCCTGTTAAATACTTATAACTTTCTTCTGACTGTGTTTTAATCTAGGAAATTAGGATTTTACTAATTATTCCTAGCCATAATCCCCCAAATCTATCTTCATCTTCTTCTCTACTACGCTCTGTCTTCAAACTGATACTCTTTTACTGTGTTTATAATAAAACAGTGTCTTGTCAATGTGTAGAGCCACGCTGGGCTTTTTACGGCATCAATGTTCATGAAACATTGATAAAAAATTGAATCCAACCCTGTGAATGATTCTCTTTTAAGGACTAAAGGCACGGGAATCGTCATTCCCGGCCCCTGGCCTTTCTTCAATATAACAGCGGAAACCATTTAAAACCCGCATAAAACATAAAACACTTACGAAATCCTGTGTTTTTTAGGTTTGACTGCTTCAGAAGGCGGGAAAGAGCGTGGCCGTTGGATCTGGACACGTGGACGGTCCATATCTAATCGGGGGTTTTGCAATCGGCGGGAGGAGAAAATGGGAGCAATGAAAAAGTTCGATGCGATTGCGTGATCGGAAGGGCTGGGGAAATTAAGCGATGGTCATCGATCTAAGAATGAGATCAATGGTGGAGAAAGAATCAAGGGATTTGTAATCGGAGGTCGGGAATAAGTCGATGTGATTGCGCAATCGGAGAAAGGACCGATGCGATTGCGCGATCGGCCAATCGCAATCAGCGGTAGTGAATATTGAAACCGCACCAAAGAAAAACTCTGATGCGATTGGCACCCGGGATTTTAACACTTGGTCTCGGGGAAAAGTCACATGAAATGAAAAGGTGGGGGGAAGAGTTTTATGCATAAAAGACTTCAATCACATCGGAAGTTTTCGATGCGGTCTTTTTAATCAACCCATTTTAAATATTGCAATGCGATAAGTGCTCCAGCCTTTCGCGCTTGGGTTTTGTGAAGAAAACAAGGCACCGGGGTTATAACATAGGGAATTAATCGCATCGCAAAATTTCGATGTGGTCTTTTTAATAAACCCATTTGTGTTTCTCTGATTGCGATTGCGCGATCGGTCTTTCAATCTACCCATTAAAATATTTCAACACGTGATTCGGATTTTTTAGTTAAAACTTTGGAAAAGTGGGTTTTAGGTTTTTTCAAAGAAAAAGAACGATCGGGAATGAAATATTTACAAGGTTTTAAGTGCCGGGTCGGGCCCACGTTTTAATATAAAAATGACAATGCGATTGGGGTTTTAAACACAAAAATGCTAATCGCATCGGAACCTTCAGTCTATGGAAAAAGACTTGCGCACTTTGGAATTGTGCGATGCGATAAGCGTTGTGAGGGGCTTAGCACTTGGTTTCTATGGTAAGGGCATGTGGGGGAAGTGGTTTAGGGGGCTTAGCCAAAGGGGCTAAAGCTTGTAAAAAACATGAATTTCTATGGTTTTTCAATGTTTTTAAAAGGGATTTGAGGGTTTCAGTAAGGCTGAAAAGTGGGTTTTAAACCTTACAAAGTGAATTTTTATGAATAGGAGAAGGAAACTCATAAAAATAGAGGAACAATATGGAGAAAAGGGGGAGAAAATGAAGGTTAGTTGTGAGTGGGATAAGGGGAAAATGATGGTTCTGTAGCAGTGTTTTGACTTATGAAAATAACAGAATTTCGAAGTATGAAATGGAAACAACAGTGAAGATTGGACAGAGGCATGAGGCCTGTAAGAGCCTTCAAGAGCCAACACTTTTTTGCAATAAAATATGTTCCTTGAAGGCTCCAAAATCATTTAGCCACCATTTGGTATGACAAAATTTATTGGTGACTAACAGGTGTGCGGACCCACTCATAGGTGGACCCACCCATGTTTTGTGCATGATTTTGCACATGGTTTTGGGGTACGATGGTTTTCGGCCCCTGATATTCTGTAGATCCGGTAAAGGGAACTACGGTTATGTTCTAATCTAGGGTTAATGGATTGGGGTTTATTTATGCTTCGACATGTATATATATGTGTTGTAAAACTAAAAGGAATATAATGAAAAATGAAGCTGGTCATCCCAATTTGGGATCCAGGGGAAAATATTTGTGTTTATCTGTTTTATGTTTTATGCTCTCGCTATTGTTTATTTTCTGTTATAAGATTTTTGTGTAGATAATTTCTTTTTAGGGTTAAAACCTACATTTGGTATCAGAGCTGTTTTGGCTTCAAGGGGATTCCTTTGCTACTGAGGGTTTCTTGCTCGGGCCTGAGGTAGACCCTGTTCAGTGGGAGATCCGCGGGATCGATTCTTGCGGTGAAAGAAGATGGCAAGCAGCGGAAAGATAGAGATCAAGAAATTTAATGGTCAGAGTTTTGAGTTGTGGAAGCTCAAGATGGAGGATCTGGTGGTGGACAAAGATTAGTGGATCGCGATAGATTCAGGTACTAAACCAACGGAAATGTTAGATGAAGTCTGGAAGAAACTGGATTGGAAGGCTAAGAGCACGATATGGTTGTGTGTCTCAGATTCAGTATTGTTGAATGTATCTGGGGAAGCTACGATGAATAATTTTTGGGAAAAACTTGGGACTTTGTACCAATCTAAGTCTCTGGTGAATAAGTTGTTCGTGTGGAAAAATCTATATAACCTGAGGATGAAGGATGGGGACTCGGTGACAGAGTATCTGAACACCTTCAATACTGTGGTAATTCAGTTGTCGTCTGTTGATATTAAAATCTCAGATGAAGATAAGTGCATCAGTTTTTTGTGTTCTCTACCAGACTCGTGGGATAGTCTAGTTATTGCAATAGGTAGAAATACAACTACCTTGAATTTTGATGACATTGTCTCCGCCTTGCTATCGAAGGAAATGAGACGGAGAAATATGGAGGGCCAGAATGGAGATGCCTTATCTGTACGAGGGAGGTCACAAAACAAAAACAAGAATAAGGTTTCAAGTGGGAGATCCAAATCTAGAGGGAGATCTAAATCTCCTGGAAAGTTTGTAAAGGTATGCTGGAAATGTGGAAAGGAAGGGCACTACAAAAAGGACTGCAGATCTAAAGCTCCTGAGAAAGGAAAGGGATCCAATGATGCTCATTCTGCAGAGGCAAAAACCACCTCGGATGAAGGTGGGGGATGTGTATTTGGCTTCTTCTTCAAATACACATGTAGATCATGAGTCATGGTTGATTGACATAGGTGCATCATTTCACTTCACTCCCCATAGGGAGTGGTTCTGCGAGTATGAGAAATATGATGGTGATGTCTTCCTAGGGGATGATAGGTAGGCCAGAATCGTCGGACATGGAAAGGTCAAGCTGAAGCTGTAAGGTGGAAGGATTAGAACACTTCCCGGTGTTCTGCATATTCCTGCATTGGCCAGAAATCTTATTTTTGTAGGCAAGATGGATGATGCAGCTGTCAAAACAGTGTTCGAGAAAGATGCCTGCAAGATGGTTTGGGGAGCATTGGTATTAATTCAGGGAGTTCGGACTGGAACTCTGTACAAGCTACAAGGTAGCACTGTTATTGATGGGTGTAACAGTTATGTGATTCCTGAAAGTGGAGCAGAAAGCCTAGCTATCTCTGGAGAAAAGACCATGCTATGGCATCAAAGGCTTGGACATATTGGAGAGAAGGGCCTTCAGATATTGCATAGAAATGTTATGGTAGAAGGTATGTCTAATTTCTCTCTAGATTTCGATTTCTGTGAAAATTGTGTATGTGGGAAGCAGAATTGGGTGAGTTTTCCTTCTGGTGCTAAGAGGGCGAACAAGATATTAGAACTTGTGCACAGTGATGTGTTTGGACCTGTGTCAGTTCCATCACTGGGAAAGTCTGTGTACTATGTTTCATTCATAGATGACTTCTCAAGGAATACATGGATATATTTCTTGAGGAAGAAATCTAAAGTCTTTGATATATTTAAAAAATTTAAGGCTTTGGTGGAAAACGAGACAGAGAAGAAGATAAAGGCGCTGAGGACAAATAATGGTGGGGAGTTTTGCAAGAAGGAATTTGAAGAGTTCTGTAAGAAGTGTGTTATAGCACGGCAGAAGACTACTCCTTACACACCTCAGCAAAATGGAGTTGAAGAAAGAATGAACAAAACACTGATGGAAAAGGCAAGAAGCATGCTCAGTGGTACCGAGTTAGGACAAGAATTCTAGGCAGAGGCAGTGGAGACTGCATGTTACTTAGTTAATAGATTGAATTCATCAACGTTGGAGGATAAGACTCCACATGAGGTATGGATTGGTAAGAAACCCTCTCTTTCACATCTAAGGGTATTTGGATGTGATGCATATGTACATGTTCCAAAGGAGAAAAGGACCAAGTTGGATAATAAATCTAAAAGGTGCATCTTTATTGGGTATAGGGATGGTTTAAAGGGTTACAAGCTTTGGAACCCAGAAACAAGGAAGGTTGTGTACAGCCGAGATGTGGTGTTTAGAGAGGTGAAAGATGTTGTTACACATGAAGTCCTACCAAAGGAACCTGAGAAGATAGAGTTTGAGCTAAAGGAGGATGAATCAGACTCTACAATAGAAGAAGACTCAGAAGAGGAGAGTCCACAAACTCCAATTGTGAGAAGATCAACTCGGGAAAGAAGGCAACCAGAAAGGTATAGTCCATCAGCTTTTTGTTCAGGTTTTTCCTTAACTATAACTGATGATGATCCTAGAACTGTCAGGAAGGCAGTAGATTCAGAGGATGGAAAACTCTGGAAGGAGGCCATGGTTGATGAAATGACATCCTTGCACAAAAATGAGGCATGGGATCTGGTGGAGTTGCCGGCTGGAAGGAAGCCCATCGGGAGCAAATGGGTGTTTAAAAAGAAGATGAATGTAGAAGTCAAGGTGGAGAAATACAAAGCTCGGTTGGTAGCAAAAGGTTATTCCCAGGTGCCGGGAATTGATTTTGGTGATATTTTTTCTCCTGTTGCCAAAGTTACTTCTATTAGATTACTCTTATCTGTTGCTGCTGCATTTGATTTTGAGATAGAACAGATGGATGTGAAGACAACATTTCTTCACGGGGATCTAGAAGAGGAGATCTACATGAAGCAACCTGAAGGCTTTATGGTGAAGGGTAAGAAAGAACTGGTATGCAGGTTGAAGAAGTCTCTGTATGGGTTAAAACGGTCACCAAGGATGTGGTATCAGAAATTTGATACCTATATACGGGGACTTGGCTTCACCAGAAGCAAGGAGGATCACTGTGTTTATTTTAAATTAATTGGTGACCATGTTATTTATTTGGTCTTATATGTGGATGATATGTTGTTGATTGGAAATGACAAATAAATTATCCAAGATTTGAAGACCCAACTGTTCTCCAAATTCGACATGAAGGATCTTGGTGCTGCAAACTATATTTTGGGCATGGAAATTAAGAGAGATCGGGAAAAGAGGAAGCTTTGGTTAAACCATAGGAAGTATGTCGAGACTATATTGCAGAGGTTCAATATGTAGGATAGTAAACCAGTGAATGTTCCTATTCCTGTAGGTGTAAAGTTGTCTACTGAACAGTGTCCCAAGACACAAGAAGAAGAGGAGTATATGTCCCGTGTTCCATATGAAAGTGCAGTGGGTAGCCTAATGTATGCAATGGTCTGTACTAGACCAGACATTGCACATGCAGTGGGATTATTGAGCAGGTTTATGTCAAACCCAGGGAAGGAGCATTGGACAAAAGTGAAGCGGGTTTTCAGATATTTATGTGGCACTAGTGATTATGGCTTGTGCTACCAGGGAAGACCAAGATTGGAAACAATGTTGGACATTCGTGGTTTTGTTGATGCAGACTGGGCTGGAGATCTGGACCAAAGAAGATCTATAGGTGGGTATGTGTTTAGCCTATTTGGAGGCGCATTCAGTTGGATGAGTAAAAGATAGTCTGTAGTGGCTCTTTCAACTACAGAGGCAGAATACATAGCAGCCACTCATACAAGAAAGGAAGCAGTTTGGTTGCAAAGATTGTGTTCAAGTATGGGATTGGTACAGCAAGCTATAAGGATAGACTGTGATAGCCAAAGTGCAATTTTCTTGGCTAAGAACCCTGCTTACCATTCAAAGACAAAGCACATTGATGTTCAATATCACTTTGTTAGAGATATGGTTGAGGCTAAAAAGGTGTTGCTGGTAAAGGTGGACACTTTGAAGAATGTTGCAGATGCATTGATGAAGTCTGTGAGCACTCAGAAGTTCTCTTGGTGTAGAGAAACAATGGGTGTTGAAGAATTGGCCCAAGGACTAAGCTCTCTTGTGGCCCCCTGTGGAAAGAAAACAACAAGTGGGAGAATGTTGGGTATGTGTTATATTCTTTCCATGACTAGCCCCACACGTTGTACATTGCGCCGGGCGCAGCAGGCGGGTCAGAAGGGGGGAGGCAAACCCCACTGTTGAGGTTTCTATGATAATTAGATGGTACAGAGCTGTTTGGGGGTCCTGTCAATGGCAGGATGCTCAAAAACTACTTCTACTGATTTCCAATTTCTAGTTTCCATTTCCATTGTAAATACCATTGCTGTGTTATGTTTTCAAGAAAAAAGAGAAAATGTTCCAAAAAATAGAGAGAAAGGAGAGGTTCAGACATGCTCAAAACATGAACCTCAGAAATGCAAAGGATTGGCTCTAATATGATCAAAACCTGAGCCAGAGAAGTAAAACAGCTGGTTCTAACATGTTCAAAATTTGAACCAGCAACTAAAGAAGAAGATCAGCTCTAACAAGCCCAAAACCAGAGCTGAATGAAGAAGAGAAAGTGACTCTAACAAGCTCAAAACTTGAGTCACAAAAGAAAGAAGGATGCTTCAAAATTTTCAGATTTCAAGCCTTCAGGATTTTGTTTTAAATTTTCTACAAATTTCTATCCATGTCCAACTGTCTTTATGCCTTGGACCTACAGAAAACTAGACTGTCTAATCCTAGTTTGACTGTTTTTAAATTTCTGTTGTAGAATGTAGAGAAGAAATCTGCTGGACAATCTAATCCCAGCAGATATTAGATTAGGTAGAGAAACATATGAGGCCAATAGTTTAATCTGGTCTGATGGAGTAATAAGGGTAGAAATAGAGTAGGTTTATTTTCTTGTTTGTAAAAAATAAAAATGATGTAAAGGGTTTGCTAGTTCAAATGCCACGAATGATGAGATTGTAGGATGGGTAGGTAGATTGTTTGGGAGAGATTTTCTGCTAAATTGATGTCTTCACAATTGTGGCAGCTGAAAATCAAAGAAGAGAGATGGCTCAAGCAGCAGGCATCAAGCCTACACCAAACATCATCTTCTGAATTCTTGTCTCCTTCAAGAAGAAGCCATCCCAATGTGGAGCCACTGTTAGCCCCCTATGAATTTTTTGACAAGAAAACAGGGGCTAATTTGTTTTATGAGCCTTCAAGGAATGCATTTCTCCTTAAAACACATCATCCTTGAAGCCTCTTTATGCTCTCTGCCCTTTGATTTTTTCCCTTTTCTATTCTTAAGTCAATAAGCCTCACTGACTATGAAAAATTATGCTCCTAAGGGCCTTCATTTGCCCCTCATAACCCTGCAGAATTCTCCATTTCATCCCTTTTTCCCCTTTTTGAAAGCCTCCCTTTCACCCCAAAATCCCTCCCTTAGTCCTTCTAAGTCATCCCAAAATCCCCTCTAAATCCTACACACACCCTTGGTTTGGTTTAATTTCCCATTTTTTCCCCTATCGTTACCCTTTATTGGCCTTAAAATGCACTAAAAATGGGCAAAAAACCATATTCTCCATATATGTGGGCTTAGCACCTTTCGGCCCTAGCCCCCTCAACCTTTTTCTCCACGTGACCTGGGCGCTATAACCAAGCGCTAGCCCGGAGAGTGCTTATTGCATATGGATATCAGGCACAGTATTAACCATCGATCTGTACAGATCAGATGGCCTTCGCAGACCAGTGCCATGCTCGTGGCCCAACCTGTTCACCGCTCCGACCACATATCCACCGTCCATTTAACCCGCCGATCAATGGTCCCTGTCCACCTACCCCGGTGGTCCCCATGCCAAAACACTGTGCAGAAAATCATCGGTTTCCATCGCACTGCCTTCGGAGGGCAGGCATTATTTTTCGTTTCGGAGCGATTCCACTCACCGCAGGACATGTGGCACCGAGCACTATTTGAAAACTGCCCCCCATCACGCGTTAAAGTTTGGCGTTTGACCCGACACGATATGCACATACGCCATCCGATTTGGAGTTGCCCATCCAATGGTCATCACGCCACGAAGCTGCGTGGGAGTTAGCCCAAGGCAAACAAGATCCCTGGCCCACCATCCGTCACCCTCTGACGCGTTCTCAACCATTGATCTCCTCCTAAGATCAGACGGTTTGGATTTAATGCATGCCTTGCCATTGACCATGTTGGGTATGTGTTATATTCTTTCCATGACTAGCCCCACGTGTTGTACGTTGCGCTGGGCGCAACAGGGGGGTCACAAGGGGGAAGGCAGCCCCCACTGTTGGGGTCTGGGGCAGCGTCCCGGCAAAAATTTGTTTGGTGTGTGGACCCGCTCATAGGTGGACCCACCCATGTTTTGTGCATGATTTTGCACATGGTTTTGGGGTACGATGGTTTTCGGCCCTTGATATTTTATAGATCTGGTCAAGGGAACTACAGTTATGTTCTAATCTAGGTTTAATGGATTAGGGTTTATGTATGATTCGACATGTATATATATGTGTTGTAACACTAAAAGGAATATAATGAAAAATGAAGTTGGTCATCCCAATTTAGGATCCAGGGGAAAATCTCTGTGTTTATCTATTTTATGTTTTATGCTCTCGCTAGTGTTTATTTTCTGTTATAAGATTCGTGTGTAGATAATTTTTGTTCAGGGTTAAAACCTATAGACCGGGTCCTGCCATGTCACCATTCCACGTGTGTTCATATATTTTCGCCGCATTTTCATTAGCCCCCTTTATATTTCACTCAAAGGTTAATGTCAAAGGTTCACATTTAAATTTTTGTCGCAGTCCTCCAACTTTCACCATGCCATCCTCCATTGTTTCACTGTATTTTCGCCATCACCCTGCACTATTCCACCAATTCACCAGGCTGCACGTCCATTCTCATTGACCCCACTGCATTCACCATCCCCATGCATGGTTTTCTTAACATGTTTCATGTTTTGCAGGGTTACAGGCAGGCAGAAAACCGCCATGGTTCACATTCACTATTACAGTGGCAAAGAATGCAGGGAAGACCATGTTCAGAGATTGAAATAATGAAGAAAGGCCTGAGAAGGCGTTATGACAGGACTCACATTAAAGTAACAGGTTTTAAACTCTGTAAAACCTCCCCAGAGCCATTAAAGTGCAGATTTCACTGAAAGAGACAGGAATGGAGCAGCAAAAGAGTATCAGTGGGAAAACAAAGCATTTAAGGCCTGTAATTGAAGATTTGGAGCCTTAATCCACATATTTAAGGGCAAGGTACCAGATCGAAGACATCATGGATCACACAGAAGGTTCAACGCATAGAAAACCACATCATCAGGGTGTTTATATCAACAGAATGTCTCCTCCCGAGAAAGGACACGATACTCATTATTGTTTCAGTCTACATTGTGTCCAAATGAAGTCTCCCCCCTGACAGCAGTCCTACGTTTCCAATGCATTAGTCATACATTATGGCGGACTTGAAATCATCAACCTGTTTGGTTCAGTTCACCAGAGTTTTGCAGAGGTGCTATAGCAAGTACATCAGATACATACCTGGAGTAAATTGCAGCCTGACGAAGACCACTCTTTGATCCAAAGAGTACCAGAGATAAATGCCTAGGATTTAAAATAGAATGAGGCTTTGGCCCTCCTCCTCTTTTGAGCTTTAATGCTACATTTAGTTCTTCACCTACCATCTCTGCTCCTCTTGAGTTATAAATTTCATGAAGAAACTTGTTGTTGTGGTTGTTGATCGATTATCAAAGAATTGCAAGCTGTTTCTTTTGAGACATAGTCTCTGTGTAAAATTGTAAGATAGGTTGAGGAAAATGTTTTCGGTCTAAATATTCAAGCTATTAGTAATGTTGTACTTGACTGGTGTTGCTCTTTAATATGACAAGCCCATTTCTTTGGATCCTGTTTTAAAGCAGCGGTGATGTT
Source organism: Pinus albicaulis (assembly GCA_034641835.2). NCBI lineage: Eukaryota > Viridiplantae > Streptophyta > Pinopsida > Pinales > Pinaceae > Pinus > Pinus albicaulis. The sequence goes on along the minus strand of CM076577.1, from coordinate 998,522,902 downwards.
TTTCTATCTGTTACCTTGTAGTTCATTTCATTTCATTTCCACTGGCTTGCATCAGAAATTTGGCATAGGATTTACCCTTTTTAGGTACCCTATGTTTCTACTCTCCTTTCCTTCAATGTTTTCTGTTGTATGTGTTATCTGTGGACTGATTTCAATCTAATTTAACCAGTGTAGTGGTCTGATATATTGCTAGCTGATGTATGAATTAATGAAATATGTCTTTAGATGTTCTTGTTAGGATTTAATTGAATGAATTGGGAACACTGGGACGTCTAGAAATCTGTCTCTATCTCACTAGGATCCTTTTCAGTCAATTGAATCTTTCCAAGTTCCCTTAAGCTGGGGGGCGAAGCATCTAGAGTTGAAAGTCTCTCTCTGATCTCAGGTTTTCATCTTTGTGTTCTAAATCTTTAATGTTCCTTGTCTGAAGAGTTTACCTTTCAGTTTTTGGATCACAGATATTCAATGGCATGTCCTATCCCTAGATCTAATTTCTAAAAGGTCACCTTGGAGGTTTCCTTGCTTTCACCTTTCTCTCTTGTCTTTCCATGCCACGCTATCATCTTTAAGATCCAATGCTTTACATGACTTTCCCAACTGAAAGCCTGCATATTGAATAACAAGTAAACCCTTTCTTGACTCCATTGCCCAATGGTCTTGATGTTCTCTAAATTATCTCTCCTTTGCCTAGAATCCTCTTTGCCTTAGCCTTGTCCTATACCGAACCCTTCTTCCTTATTCCCAACAACCAACCAAAAATCAAACAAACAAAACTCCACGCCTATAACTAGCCTAATATCTCAAACATCGAGCTTCAAAGACATTAACCTTTTCTCATATAGAGAGATCCCTCTCTGGACCCAGGAGGGCTAGATCCTGAGGTCTGAAAGTGGTTCTGATGTTGTCTCATCTTTTGGTAGTGCCAACCTACCAAAACATGGGAACCCCAACACAATCAAAGTGTTTGATTTTACAAGGAGTTCACCCTGTTAAAATATGATCTGAATAGATGGCCATATCCTAGTTATCTCTTCATTTATTTCAATCAAGATATTCTCCTTAGATTGTGCAATGGTACATCCATGATGTTTTGATTTTATAAATATTTAATCCTTTGGGCAAGTTTGTGAGTTTGATATAATTATGTTCGATAGACTCCATCTAATTTTATATTTTTTCTTGTAACTTTTCTAATTTCTTTGTAAGCTTTTAAATTTCTTTACCTTTAATATCTAAATCATTCGTGGCCTTAGTCAAATCTACTGTTGTAGTGGTAGATTGCATTTTAGTTGTTGAAAGTATCGTTGAATTTGATGTTGTGGGTGTTGTTGAAGTAGATGCCCATCTAGAAAGAGAATATCAAAGACTTTGGCTCTTTGGGGGAAATATAGTTTGTTGTAGATTTCCATGAGGAAATATGGAGGAAAAGGTTTTGCAAGGGGATAATATTTTATTTGAAGCATTTCAGAAATGGAGTGCCCATTAATGTGAAATAAGGTTTCACCATTTTGTGCCACTCCAGTCCTTTGGTTGGGTATATAAAAAAATTGGCACTAGGTCATAAACTCGGGAAATTAAGGAGTTTGAGGGAAAATGTAATGAGGTAAAGTATAATTTCATAATCCAATCTCATCGTTGTTTTCCAAGTTATTTTGGTGAAGCTAATTATGAATTTTGTAAAGGTCAAATTGACAATTATTTTATGATATCTGATAAAGGTGGTCAACTAAAGGATGATGATCTAAATCTGCCATTGGGGGCAATACTGGTTTATCCTAAGGGATAGATTTAGCTTTAGGAGCTGTTTAATCAAAAAGGGAAAGGATCTATAAATACCTATTAAAATGAAGACTTGGTGAATGTGTACAGGTATTTATACGGTATTGCATATGTCTGGAATCTGCTCTTGATCTTGCTGAGATCTTTGAACAACCGAGAAAATTTTGGCACAATGGAATAACGCGGAAAAATTGCTTTGAATTAAAACTGAAGCTTTATATTTAAGCAGAATGCATATTGAACGTTCACTTGGCACAAGGGTGAATCTATTATTACAATGTTACAAAATAACGTATAGTTCTAAGGAATATGTTATAACGGATAAATGGAGGACACGTGGCAGTTAATGTTTTGATAGGTCAGATGACTTGGATGATGACGACAAAATGGCGGGAATATAGTGTAACATTCATGGAGGAGGAAAGGTGGTTTTTGGATAGGACCCAGAGGGGGGTGTAGGCAATAAGAGGAATTAGAGCAGGGGGGGGCGGTGTAGACTTGACAAGAAAGTGACATGTATGGATGGGTGGTTTATCAAAGATAACCTTACCTAAACCCCCCCCCGTCGGATAACGTTTGGAAGTGCTAGGGTGGAGTGGGTTGGTGTGGGTGTCATTGATCCTGGCATACCGCATATTGACTGTTCAAACTTGCATATGGATTATCATATACAATGAAAAATCACATCATGTTAATTTATTACAATGTTTGATTAACCATATTAAAGGTATGGTTAATATATTTAAACAACAAACAATATAAAAATGTATTTGTGGAATTTGAACTAGCGCATTTTGTACATGGCTTAATTTAAAGAAAAACTTGTGAACATGTTTTCTTGTAATCCATTTTTTTATTTTTTCTTTTCTTTGGTATTTTCAATGCCTAACATTTTTATTCTTTCGTTTTGTTTCTTTTCTTTTCTATCTCTAATGCCTAACACTTTTATTCTTTCTTTTTGTTTTATTTTTCATATTTGAAATTTGTTCCTAACATTTTCTCATTTTTATTTTTCTACTACAAAATCTAACTTATCAAAACCTGATATGTTGCAACAATATCAGTCTAACCATGTGAGTTAATGAGCTAAGGTCGAACATGGTAGACACCATCTGATTACCAGTTGATGATGTAAGTCGTTAACAGACGCGACAAAATCCATCGACGATGCTAATGGCTGTCAAAGCACAATAATACAATCCGTATGGTGTGAATAAATGAGTTGATCTCGAAAACCACACAGAGTATTCTGGTCGAATGCTAATGATGTAAACTTGTCACCGAGAGTGAGGAAAATTTCCATTGATGCATGTAAGCACCAAGGTACCAAAGGTTTGTTTCTAAGTTAACTTTCGGGATAATATGCTGATGTCGATAGGAAGTGACTCATCACAAGAGGGTCTTGATGTATCTCTCACCAATAAAACTAAATGGGTATCATGATTAACATAGAATTAAGTTGATTTGGAACTAGATCAGGAAAGGAAAAAATGGAATGAAGGCTTAAGAGTATTGTAACGAATATCAAATAAATGACTTCTCATTAATACATCAACAACACTTAATGGAGTTGGCAACATTGACCCGAACTGAATTGGAGGCTTTGAAGAGGTATGATGAACTGAATGAAAATCATATTACCCAACCCAACAGCCATGGAGATGAAGTGAAAGAGTGTCTTGTTCAAGAACGACTCACTGCCATTAGAAAATGGAGTACCATGTTTTCCCAATTTCCCCAACCATACTAGTTAGTACCTCTTTCTTTTTAAGACGATTGAGGAGGATAACATATGCTTGATATATAAGTTCAACCTTCAGATGAATCCCCTTAAGTATATTTAACAAACTGGTGAGCCTTGGTATTGCACTAAGAGTGCTGAAACTCTCAGGGGCTACTACCCTACTTTACTTTATCAACTCAGGGTTTGTACAAACTTGGAGGTGACAGTGCTATATAAACAACAGATGCATTCTACTTGTTAGCCACCTATAATATTTTTTCAAAGAAAACAGGTGGCTAAATATGTTTATGAGCCTTCAAGAGAAACATTTTCTTTGAAATTCTATCATTCTTGAAGCCTCCATGTGTCTTCTATCCTTCAAAGAATCTTCACTGTTGTTTCCCTCTTTATCCTAAAGAACTTGCTATTTTGTAGAAGAAAGAATGCTTAAAACCCCATTTTCCTCCTTATTTCCTCCATGAAATCCCTCCATAAACCTTCATCTAACCTTTAAAATCACCCTAAACCCTTTTTTAAACCATGTCTTTCCCTTTACATGGTTTAAAAATCATCCCTTTAACCTACCGGAACCCCTCATTTGGCTTAAAAAACACTGTTTCTGGCCTAAAAACACCCTTTTACACTATATAAGTTATTTTAGCCCCAAAGGGCTTATGGCTTCTAGCCCCTTCCTCCATACGCCCTACAATCCGCAATCGTGCGCTTAAACGTAAAACCCCCATGTAAAAACTTTTCTTCTGCCTATATTGTTTTTTTCCAACGATATGGTTCCAAATCAATGTGGACCCTTGATCTGCAAGGATCAATGGCCCTCACGCCTTCTTATCTCTGTCCATCCGGTTTACCTTTCCTCCTTTTCAAATCTCTGACTTGATACTAGATCTTAGTCGTCCATTTTATAGATCCAACGACTAGGATCTATCCTCAAACCCCGACAACCTGTCTGCTCCACGACAAAAGATCACACGTCATCCTTGGGCCCCGCTAACCTCATTGACCCACAACTTTACCATCGCATGCAATCCGTACTGTCGGATCTGGGTCCTCCGATCCGATGGTCGATGGAGCGTTTTGCAAAAATTTTGCGATCGAACGTTAATCCCCAAAAATTTTCCAAAACCAGCGGTATTGCGAGGGACATGCATCAATCAGTGTGTCATATCGCATTTTTTCTGGGCAAACCGCTTATCGCCCAAAACGTTTGTGAAAACTGCTGCCGGTTTTCTGCCTAACCACCTCGCTCCACATCATTGACCTTTCACTTTTCATCTCTGTCGTCGATCTCCGAAGATCTGATAGTTCCGACTTAACCTTGCCCATTACACTTTTTCACCCAAAATTTTCCCAAATGACCTGATCGAATGATATTGATCATTGGTTTTTCCAATCCAATGGTTGCAATTTAACCTTTCACCCAAACCTCCAAAGCAGTCTCTTAAACCCATTTTCACAGTTTTTTCGTAACTTTTCTTTGTTTTTTGCAGGTGATGTGGCTGTTTCCACAGCTTTAAAATTGAAATGGAGGCTGGGGATAATGATCCACAGGGAATTATTCATACAAAAATGGGACCGGCAGGGTTTCATCGACCCTTACACGAACCCTCCAGCGCCATTACAACCTATGCAGCCATCAACAGAAGTCAAAAGAGTATCAGAAATAAGATTAAAGGATTAAGGCGTAATGTTGAAGACTTAATGCTTTTAATCCAATGTTTAAAGGGATGCAATATATAGACAAGAATGATAAACATGATCAAGGAGGCTTAGTGAAGCCTAAAGCACATAAACAGCCATATCAGTGATTTAATGTCAGCAGAACATTTTTTCTTCATGAAAAGACTATCTACAAAACCTCCTCCATGTTCCATCGAGCACCAGAACGATTATTAAACTGATAGAGGCTTTAGAACTGGCAGAACAACAGTTATGGAAGTATGGGAGACCTCAAAGACCTTCTGTCACTTTACTTGTCTCAGAAGACAAAACAGAGTGCCAACGGCTAGAGTACTTCAGAGAAACATACCTGGAGTTGCTGTCAACCTGACAAAGACTTATAAACCAGCCTAAAGGGTACACTCAGTTGAAGAAAATCCATTATGCAGAGTGGGCACTCAACCTTCCTCCCCTCTGTCTTAATGAAACAATTAAGTTCACATTTACTACTACTGCCACTCTTCCACCTATAAGAACTCATTAGAAATACATTGTGAAGGTTGCTGTTGGTTGTTTGGGATTTTATTGACTGTTTGAACTGTTATTGGGGGAAGTAGCTGAGTAGTTTGTAAAATAGTAGGCTGGGAAGAGAAGTTTGGATTGTAAAAGCCACTGGGCTCAAAGTATGTGACTAGTTTTCCTCATTGTAATTGTCTCCTTACATGTTTTTTCATACTATCCATTTTCTTTGATAAAGAACAGCAAGCATAGATTAGGATATACTACTGGAAGTACCCTAAATCTCACTGTAAATCTTTATCTTTATTTTTTCCTCTAATTGTGCAATCTAAGAACAAATTCAGTATAATTTAACCAGTATAGAAGTTGGTTTGTCCATGCTTACTAATGTATAAATTTAGAGTTTGTTTATTAGATGTTATTGTTTAGTTTCAGCGGAAATAATTGGGAAATTGGTGGATTTAGAGTTAGCCCTGTCCCACTAGGTTCCTTTTCCAACAGTTAGCCTTTCTAAGATCCCTTCGAGTGGGTGTCAAAATAAGTGAAGGTTAAAAGTATTTCTCTGATCTTAGGCCTTGCTCTGTGTTTAATCTTAAATGTTTTCTACTTTCTGAAAGTGGTTATGAAGACTGCTGGATTGTTTTCCTTAATAGTATGCTGAAAGTAGGCTAAGTTAAAAGCCTTTACCTGATCTTCAGCTACCATTTATGTCTTTATAGAGAGTCTCCTTTGAAGTATGTCAAAGCAGGATAGGTTAAAAGCCCTTACCTGATCTTAGGCTGCACTTAGGTCTCTTTCTTTCACCCACTCCTTGATGTTCCATCCCACCATCTATCTAAAAGAATCCTTTGGTATAGATGACTTGCCCTAGGGAAACCCTTGGATAGTTTTTATGCAAGTAAACCCTTTCATGAATCCATAGCCCAATGGATTGGCACTTCTCTTGACCTGTCTTCCCATGCTCAAACATCCTGCTACTTTGTTCCTTCTTCATTCCACATAACCTTCTCAGTTAATGGTCTCCAATGAAACAAACAAACCAAAAAACCCCTGTGCTTCATACCTAGCCTAATATCTCAATCTGACCTTAAATATAGATCATTATTTACATTTATAGAGAGATCCCTCTCTAGATCTAGGAGGGCTAGATCCTAGGATCCCAAAGTGGTTTGATGTTGTCTTATCTTTTGGTCTTGCCAATTAGGCCAAAGCACAGGAACCATAACATAATGGTGACTCCACTAGGGAATTTTGAGTAAGTATACCTGATACACTCTTGAGACCTTAGAAATTCCCTTGATTCAAGAATATTTGGTGTGTTAGCTAGTTGAGTCCCCAACATAATGGCGACTCTGCTGGAGAATTTCTGAGTGATTTCCATCTTATACATACTTAAGACCTCAGAAGACCCATAATCTCCTTAGATTGGTAGATAATCACTGTGGTGGACAGTAAATCTCCTTCAAAACATTCTAAACCCTCCACCTCGTGACTCCACAGTTCCTAAATGACCAAATGACTCCATTGGTATAAGGCCCTAGACTGCTTGAATATACACAGTGACCTCTTATCTGATTTAAAAAATGATTCCAAGGATACAATGAAGATATGCCCCAATGAGTAGAGAACATATCCCTGGGTTCCCACATAAAATTCCCCAAGTGATTTGGGATGATAACCTTCCTGTTTTTCAAGGTGAAAATTTTGAAGACCCATTGCTGCATCTCATCAAGTTTCACATACATGTATGGAGGGTAAAGATTGAATGGCATGAAGACTACCTTATGAAAATGTTCATGTTAACATTAGAAGGAAAGGCAAGGGACTGGTATGAATGGTTAGAACCTAAGAGTTTGTTTTCTTTGAAAGACATACACCAAGTATTTTATGAGAAATACAAAGAAAACCCTTAATCCATACCATGGAGTGCAAAGTGTTGTGACCAATCTCAGAACCTCATACAATATCTATTAGATATTGATGTGAATTTGGTATATATGCACCCTGAAGATCTGCTAGAAGCCATTCAAGAGTTTCATATGCATCCTAGCTATCACAAGAACCTGGATGAATCAGTTGAGGAAGAAAATCACCAATAAATCAAATAAATTCCTCAAGATATACCTGCAAGTTCAAATACTGATTCATCATCCCTTGTAGATGAGGCCCAAGAAGTCATCCTGCCTCAAACTCAATCATCACAAGAGACAGAGAGCTTCTTCTTTTCTTCTCAAATAAATATAAGAGCATCTTCCCCTTTGATAGAAGAAGAAATAGATCAGATCATCAATAGACAGCCAACGTCTGAATTGTTTTGCAAAACAAACATTCTTGCCCATTCATCTACTGAGCTTTGTTGTATAGATTTGGAAAGCTTCCCTGTAAATCAGAATTAAGAAAGACTTGCTGATAATCCAGTATGTCTGATTGGTAGCATTACTTACTTTGATGATTTTCCTAAGTTTGATCTGTCTGATGATGATGTTCTCCAAACAGAAGTTGATCTTGCAGGGTCATCATTAGTAGATTTGTGGGAGGAAGATCAGTTCCATCAAATTCAAGAGAGTAATGAGCCCATGCAGGCTATTTATGATACTGATGAGGAAAGTTATGAAAGTTTAGAAGCAGGTGAAAATTCTTTGAATCTTCACTCTGCTTTATCTCAAATTAGTAGTAACAGTTTTGATGTGATTGGAAGTCAACAACCTTTCATCTCAGAGGGTGAAGAGGAAAAAAAGGAAGAATTTTTTGAGCAGGTTGAAAATAGGGAGCTTTCTCTTGGAAAAGAGGAAGCAATGGAACATACCCCTGCTCAAGAATACATTGATATTTTCATAGAGCTCAGCCCCTAAAACAAGAATATCTCAGAGCTACAAGAGGGCAACACTGCAGTATATGATGAGTCCTCCAGTTCAGAAAGCAATGAAGATGAGGAAGAATTTCTTTCTCAAGAGAATCAGTTCCTTGATCCAGTGGAAGAGGAAGTAATCTTGGTTGAAGCCTACTTGCCAAATACTCACAACCAGGTATCATTTCAAGATCCTTATGGTCATTTCCTACAGACATTTGAAGAAGTATCAAAGGTCATCAAGAGCAGCTTGTTGCAGACAAGAAGAAACATTTTGGAAGCTGCTGCTAAAGGACAAAGAGAATGGGAGTGGCCCTGCCTATCCCACATGCTTGAAGTGATGAGAAAAGACCAGTCATGGGATCATATGATTGACTTGATGTATTGGAAAAGAGAGTTTGTTAGCTAGACATGTAAATATTTCAATTTAGAGCTGGATAGGTTAAAAGCCCTTAGCTGATCTTAGGCTGCACTTAGGTTTCTTTCTTTCACCCACTCCTTGATGTTCCAACCCACCATATATCTAAAAGAATCCTTTGGTATAGATGAATTTCCCTATGGAAACCCTTGGATAGTTGTTATGCAAGTAAACCCTCTCATGACTCCATAGCCCAATGGATTGGCACTTCTCTTGACCTGTCTTCCCGTGCTGAAACATCCTACTATGTTCCTTATTCATTCCACATAACCTTCTCAGTTAATGGTATCCAACCAAACAAAGAAACCAAAAAACCACTGTGCTTTATAACTAGCCTAATACCTCAATCTTACCTTAAAGATATATCATTCTTTACATTTATAGAGAGATCCCTCTCTAGATCCAGGAGGGCAAGATCCTAGGATCCTAAAGTGGTTTGATGTTGTTGGTCTTTTGGTCTTGCGAATCAGGCCAAAACACAGGAACCACAACACTACTCATGTCATCCTCTTCTGCTCTACGAAAGGGTGCTACTTCTAGGGTTTCTAGGTGAAGTCTGTCACACTTCAATGAAACTAAACTAAATTGCAAAAAGGAAATGAAAAAAAAGAAACTAAATTAAATTGCTGAAAATAAATGACAGGAAAGGAAACTAACCCTAACCACACTTAATGGGCTAAACGACCAAATTCACTCTACTTATCCTATGATATATCTACCATACTACCATGCTTCTAACCATGAAACTATTCATGATCTAACGAAACTTGAAAAAGTGTTTTTTACAGTTTGGAGGAAAAAGGGCTAAAGATGCTAATGGAAGGCTTAACACATGTGACAAGGCTTAGAGGTGGAATGAGGGGTTTGGACTTCATTAAACCTTATTATATCGTAAAAATTCTTTGGAGAGGGAGGCTTTGAAAGTTGTGATTGAAAAATTGCAATGGGAGGACAGAAGTGCAATATGAGATATTCGATATCGCAATTCGTAATATCGCAAAGCTGGAGGAGCGATGGAAGTGTTGTCCAGGAATGGGAGCAAAATGTGAACTGCGATGGGATAGGATTTGTGATTGTGATGGGTGATAGAAGTGCGAGATGAAATATGCGATCTTGCAATCACAAGACCCAAGATATAGAGAGTAGCGGAAGTGTTTTTCAGGAGCGAAATGCGAAATGTGATGCGACGAGTGACGTGGAGGAGTATAGAAAGAATATGGAAATCGGTGGACGGGACCAGTAAGTATTACGGGAACCAAAAGAGAAATGAAAATTGCGATTGTGGCAAGGAATTGTGGTAAGTCTTTGAAGGAAAAAGGATCGGGTTCTAATGTTTATGAAGTTCTTTTTTACTGATAAGTGGCAAATGTAAGGTGGAAGGAAATATTGCAATTAGGGCTTGGAATGGGAGAGCATTAACAGAGAATGAAAGAGATCTGTGATTTTCGATGAGTGAAGTACGGTGAGCGAGAGTTTCGAAGAGCAAGGCGAGAGGTCAAACTTTTAATGTTTTTCAAGCGTTTTGTGAATAAAAAGTGTTAGCCACCTATAATATTTTGTTATACCAAAAGGTGGCTAAGATCTTTTTGAGCCTCCAAGGAAAAAATTTTATCGCTAAAAATTGTTGGCTCTTGAAGACTCCTTGTAGGCCTCATGCCTTTGTCCAAAATCCTCATTTGCTGTCCCATTTTTATACTCAGGAATTTCCGTTGATTCCAACTGAAAGACTGTTGAAAGATCGTCATTTCTCCTCTTCTCAAAACCTTTCATCTACTCCCCTTTTTTCTACATCAAAACTACCTTGTTTTTATAAGTCCTCTTCTTTCCATTTATGAAAATTTCCCCTTTCATAGTTAAAAACTCACTTTTTAACTATTTCGGAACCCCCAAATCCATTAAAATCCTTGAAAATTCTCATAAAAAATCAAAGTTTCATTTCTATAGACCTAAGCCCTTTGAGCTAAGCCCTAAACCACTTCCCCACCATACGCTTTGGGTCTGGAACCATTTGCTAATACGATAAGGTGCTAATCGCATCGGAAAGAATCAAAGACGCAAGTCTTTGCCATACTCCAAAAGTTCCGATTGCGATTAGCCTTGCTGCTTAAAGACCCCCGATCTTATTATTTTGATATAACCCTGAGCCCGCCCCCGGTGCTTAAACCTTGTGAATATTTTATTTCCGACCCTTTTTCCTTTGTTAATTACAAAACCCTCTTTTCCAAAGTTTTGATGTAATGAGCCAAAGTCACATGTTAAAAATAAAATGGTTAGATCAAAAAGACCGATCGCGCAATCGCGATCGGGGAAATTTCAACGGGTTGATCGGAAAGACCAGGCCTGCAGTTCCGATTGCGATTAGGCCCTCATTATATATAAAGCCCCGGGCCCATCAATTTTCATATATCCAAAGGCCCCGCAGTCGGGCGCCTGTCCGCTTTGTATATATGTTTTTTCCACCCCGATCCATAAAAACCTTTGTTTATTTCAAAAGTTCGGGTTTTATATAAAATACAAGGGTTTCTCCCCGATTCCATTCTCCACCGTTGATCTAGTCCTTTGATCCAACGGCCTGCGCTCAATCGCATCGCAAAATTTCAATCGCATGTGTTTTTTGTCGCTCCCCCGATTGCCGATCCCCGATTCAATCCCGACCGTTGATCTAATCCTTGATCCAACGGTCTGCGCAAAATCGCATCGCAATTGTTTCACCCCCTTGTGATTACCTCCGATTCATTCCCCGCCGTCGATTTGGTCCTCAGATCGACGGCCAGCGCTCAATCGCAAAGGGCTCAATCGCAAAGTTTCAATTGCATGTTGTTTTGTGACCTCCCCGATTGCGATCCTCTGATTAAATCTCGGTCGTCCATTTCCCGCCTATCCAACAGTCCTTATTCCCTCCGATCGCAAGTCTTACCTCCATTTCAAAACCCGCCGATTCGTTTTCCGCCGTCGATCTGATCTGCAGATCAACGGCCAACGCTTAATCGCATTGGAAATTCAATCGCATCCCCTTTTCTGCCACCCCCGATTGAGACCCCCTGATTAGATCTGGACCGTCCACGTGTCCAGGTCGGACGGTCCAAAACCGCTCCTCCTTATCCTTCTCCCGCTATCCTTTTTACCTTTCTATGCAGATCTCCACCGTTGGTTGCCTTCATCCGACGGCTACGCTCCTCCCCCGCCATCCGAAGCAGTTTAAAACTATTTCCGCATGATTTCTTAATTGTTTTTGTGTTTTGCAGGTGTTTTAATGGTTTCCCATTATAGAATGAAGGAAAGCCGAGGGATGGGAAAGACGTTTCCTGTGCCTTCGAGCTATCTTAAAGAAGCCTTTCACGAGGCTCTATTCCATGTTTTGTCAGTACTCTATGAGTATTGATGCCGTAAAGCCCAGTGCGGGTCTGCACATCGACAAGACACTGTTTTAAATCAAACACAGTTAAAGAGTATCAGTTTTGAGAATAAAGCACAGCAGATGAAGATTGAAGACAGTTTTTATGGGGATTACGGCTAAGACAGTTATCAAAAGCCTAATCCCAAATCTAAAACACAGATTAAAGGAAAACCTAAAGTGTTTTATTAGATAGAAAGCCTCCACCGCCACATCTGAGGCAAATTGATTCCTCAACTACCACCGAGCCACCTGTTGCCTCAAAACATTCAAAAAGAGGCCGAAGTTATTGAAGAAAATCTGATATTCGCCTCCAGCGCAGCCAAGAAATTACTCCACACAGCGTACAGAGCCTCAAAGTCAAATAAAGCTCCTGCTGAGCTTAATTGATAAATGTAAAATAGTTAATACAGTGTTCCACCTGTGAACTTCTTCATCGAGCCCCTCAAAAGGCCACGAAGTCTTGAACCTGTATTAATTATCCTGAGAGATCTTTTCTCAGATCACCTCCTCATTCTTCTATAAATACCTCAGAAGAAGATGAGAAATTTTTGGTTGCAGAACTTTGAAATACACTTGAGCTCGAGACTTCTATTTGTACATAGTGTTCACTGGCCCTTGAAGCTCTGTTTGCTCTAGAGTAGTTAGGTTGAATAGTGAAGATGATTGCTGAACTAAAACATTGGACTTGAAGATTGTAACTGGTTTGACATCAATATAAAAGTTGTTTCTTGGGATCCTGGTCTTTATCACTGGTGAAGTGCTTCTTTCTTTGTTAATCGTTTTCCCTCTATGTATGCCATATTGTTCATTTTCCCTCTGTAAAGAACAGTTTAAACAGGGTTAGGATTTTCTGTATAGCAGTAACCTTCTCTGGCTGAGAAATCTTTATCTTAATGTTTTCTTCAGATTTTTTTATTTAAGAATGATTCAATATAGTTTAAACAGTTAGGAATGTTGGCGTTCCCTCGTCCTTCTGTTTGCTCAAACATTGTTCTCGAATGTTATTTCCATTATTTTATATTAAAGTTAGACTAGAGAAGATATGGTTTGCCCTGATTCCTAGATTCTTTTCTCCAAAGGCAGATTCTGAAAGTTTCCCTTGGTGTTGACTGAAAGCAGACTAGGTTTAAAAGTACTTTATCTGATCTTAAGTTACACTCTGTTTTTCTTATGTGTTTTCATACTTTCTGAAGGTAATTATGTGGATTACCGGATTGTTTGTCAATTAAGCTGCTTTAATAAGAACTTGCCCAAGAAGTCTATGGTTAACCCTGTCCTTGGTTGGTTTTAAATAGTTACTTAAGAGGCTTTTCTTGTTTGGACTGACTATAAATCCTCTGAGAAATTATTATCGGTTTCCACCCCTCCAACATTTTAATGTTTCCATTTCATCATTTTAATCTCAATAATCTTGTGGTATAGATGACTTGCCCCTTGGATCACACTTGATGTTGTGGTTCAATTAAAGCCCAGATATGACTCCATAGCCCAATGGACTAAAAACCAGCGTTATATCTATCTATCTGCCAAAAATGTTCTATTTGGTTGCAACTTCTCACTTTTGAAACTTTTTGCACTTAGGACTTTCCCCTCAAGTAACATTTCATGCTCAACCATCCAAAACAAAACAAAACCCTTGGCCTTCATAACTAGCCTAATATCATTACCTTAAGTTTTTCAAAGTCAATATCCATCTTTGCACATATTGGAGAGATCCCTCTCCAGATTCAGGAGGGCTAGATCCTAGAATCCCAAAGTTTGGTTGAAATGATGTTAACTCTGTGATTGGACTCTCCCAATCTTGCTAATAAATTACAGAGACCTAACAAAAAGGATGACAACTGCAATAAAAGAAGGAGGGAACAGAGCATAACAAAGGTGTTCGGAAGCGTGAAAATAGATATGGAAAATGAAGTGAGAAGGCGAGGGTGAACTTCTCTGGAACTTTAATACTAATTCCTGCAAAAAAACCAGAGGATTCATGCATGAAAAAACATACAAAATGCATGATAACACAATCGAAGAAAGACTGAAACTATTATTGCACTCTACTATAATCTACGAACCAGTAGGTCATAGACAAAAATCATTTTTGGTCTGGGGGAAGGTCTACCATCCTCAAGCTCTATCGACAGAGATGAGAGGGGAAGGCTGCCTCATAGTTTTATGGAGTTCATCAACTATTCTACAACATAGATAAATAGATTAAATCTACAGCAACAAACTATAATAGCAATGAAAATATCATAAATAAAACTAGCTAAATGAGAGAAAGAAAAGAATGAGAACAATAGAGAAGCTAAGGCACATGGGCTGGGGCCTAACCCACAAGCCCAACTCTCTCGAACTAAATCAGTAAAATGGAGTGTGTCTGCTCATTTCAGGAAGAGAATAACCTCATTACATTTCTGAAATTTTAATCACTGAGTACAATAATAAAAATCTTAATAGCTTGCAGCAAAATTTCTGAATGGAATCAAATCCCTTCCTAGCTCTAGCTCTGCTCTATTTATTCTATAATGAAGCTACCAATAGCTCCCTATAAAATAGTGATTGAGTCCATTTTGACTCCAATTAAACCATAGATTGAGTGCACTTTGTCCTTAGTTTTCTTGGTTTCCTTTGATAGTTAAGGAGGGTGGAAAAACCCCTTGAATCTCTCCAAGATTTCTCCATTATTTCGTGACATTGTGCTCATTTATTCTTCAATCTTGATCTTCCAGTGGCAAGGAGCAAGTACCTAAATTATCTCCTTCTCTAAATTTGCATAATCTGCCCAATATTCTCACAATATTCTACAAAAATAACCAATATCAGGCACAAATATGTAATTACCTTTAAACCTTCCTAAAAACATATTAAAGCATAAGAAAACATTATTAAGTGTAGAAGGTGATATTCAATATATCTTTTATGTGCATAAGGAAGGTTATATGGGCCTAATAAAGGTTAGATGGGCCTTATTTTTTGTCTAATTTAGAGGCCCATCATCACCCCCCTACTAGGATTGTATCAAATACTGTCGGAGAAGAGCGTGTTGCTGCAACTTAATGACTGTTTGGAACCATATGTCAATATAGTTGTGATGCCTCTAGTCCACTTGCTGAGTTGGATCACCTTGGATGTCCTCTTCTATTATGACATTCAAATCTTCATCTTTTTGCTGATTGTTCTCTTGAACACATGGAGGAAATGCTAGTAAACGCGAGGAAACTTTATCAACATCTCATTCTGATGTCGGCTCTTCATCAAGTGCAACCCTTGATCTTTTGATCTCCCCATTTGGATCTTCTTCTTCTTGATGTAGTCATTCAATGACATTAAGAAGATATCTTCTTTTCAATACCTTTCTTGAACTAATATTAATACCATCTACATCAAGAGGAGATGCTTGGAAGTGTTGTACCTTAGCATTGTAAGTGAGCTTAGATACTTCATTGTATGGGTTTGGAAATGGTGGTATAGGTAGTTGAGTGGGGGAGGATATATGAGATGGATGTGGTCAAGGTTGTTGTTGTGGTGGAGGTGGATGGTAGGGATAGCATGGAGTTGGGTATGTTGGATATGGAGGGAACTATTGAGGATATTGTGGATTTTCCCAAAAAGGTCCTTGTCAACCATGTTGCCAAGATTGGTTTTGGGGTTGAGATGGCCAAGGTTTCCAAGGAGGGAGTGTGTCCCAATTAGTTTTATATGGATGTGAATAAGCTTGAAATTTTGAAGTGGGTCCTCACATCATATCAAGTTGACTATGTTAGGTCCTCGTAATTTGTCAGATTGGAAAGATCAAATGTACAAGGGTGACATCAAACCAGTCTTTGGAGTTGTAGGACCTAGCCTTCCTGGACTCAGAGAGGGCTCTCTCTATGTCTGTTTAAAGGATGTCACTTGATATATTTTAGGTTTTTGATTTTAGGCTAGTTATAAGGATTAGGGTTTATTTGTTTGTTTTGTTTGGTTGGGTTGCTTGTCAAGAAAAACAGAGAGAGTAGGGGAGGTTTAGACCATTGGGCTATGGAGTTTGCAAAAGGTCTCGAAGGGTACAACAATGGGTCAAGGATGCTTCAAAGGGAAAGTATAACAAAGCTAAATGGATCTTCAAGGCTTATGTGAGTGAAGTGAACATTGAGTTGTGAACAAAGTAGGTCCAAAGGGCAGTTAAGAATCCTTCGAAAAATACTACAAAAAGAAGGGCCTTTAAGATCACTATGCATAAATAAATAACCAAAGACAGGGCATACCAATAACTCTTTGAGAAAACCCTAGAAAGCAAACATTTAAGACAACAATCCAGTAAACCCTATAGAGCAGGGAACTCCTAACCTCTCCAGCTATCTATCATCAAAGAAAGAAAACATGCAAGATAAACATATAGTAGTGATCAAAGAAAGGGAACTCCTAAAATTCCTTAATAATACTACAAATAACTTCAAAAAAACCATTCAAGATGGACAAAAGGGCAGGGAAAACCATAAACCTCTTCATTCAAACCCTAATTAGAAATGCTTTGAAGAAAATGCCTCAAAAACAATGTTTAAGTGATTCCAAAGGGCAGGGCTCACCATAAACCTCTTTGGCACTGAATCCATTAAATCATTCTTTAGATTAACAAACTGAGTGGGATTAGAGATCAACTAAGAATTCTCTAAACTGAACTAGCAGAGGAAAACATGAGAGCAAAAGAAGCAGACAAACTTATTGCTCTTTTGACAACATACCTTAAGCTAAAATTTCTATCTTATTGCAAGAGAAAGATGAAACAATATGTAGAACATACGATTATAGGTAAAAAACTGAGAAAGACATCACCATTAAACATTTTCATGAATCCTGCAAAGTGCTTGTCTCCTTGATATTCATTTCAGAACCTTCATAAAGCTTCAAAGCCAAAAACTCCTCACAACTCAAAGTCTATGAGTTTTTTCCCCACAATCAACCAAAATCCAACCAAAATGAACAATGAGGCCCACATGTAGTATTTATCATACAAAGGAGAGTCAAAACCATAACTAGGTCTCCAAAATGTCATTAATACATCATAAATGCCAAATTTGTCCATTGAGACTACGCGATGCCCAAGGCACAAATATCTGAACCTAATAAATGCAAAGTATCTTCAATCAAAAATTCTGAGCTAACTAAGAGTGATTTTCCTCAAAAGTCCTCGAAAATATCTTTTTCCATAAATTTGTGTCTTTTGTTGACTTTGTAGGCAAGGGCACATCGCCTCACCAGAAAAATTGCCTGTTTTGTGACCAAGGTTTGGAGGCCTTCCATGTGTCCAAATGAGGTCCATGATAGCTCATTGGAAATATTTTCAAGTCTAATTTCCAAAATTGATTTTTTTTTTCATTTGGTGTCCATTTTCCTCCCCAAAAACACATTCCACCAAGGCTTCTTAGGGCGCAGCGCCAACTCTGAAAATAGGGCAGAAAGGTGGTTTTTTCGGTGTTTTTGGTACTTTTGGAGGACTAGTTTTGCTCCAAATGAGCTGAAACTTTGTCAGAGTGATGTCCATGGCCTAAGGATTTCAAAAATTTCAAATTTTCCCGCAATGGATGCCTCAAGAAAAAGCATAGCGCTAGTGGCATTGCGCCCTTGGCCCTCCTTTCTGCTATCTAACTGTCAAGGTTCCAAAATTGTGCAAAAAGGGATTTTGTTTGTTAGGAACTCATCTAATCTACTTTTTCTTCTTTTATCTTCATCTCTACCCTTTTATTTTTCCTTAATCCTTTTGATTTTGTGCCTTCAAACTAGATTTACCTTCTAACTTCTGTTTTTAAGCCTCTAAGCCTAATTTTCCTTTACTGTTTGCCTTACTTCTATCTGTACTGCCCTCATCACTGTTCTCATGTATCTTTGATATGTGCTTAACTAACCTCTTCTTCATTGTTTTCTTCTTTATTAACATTTGCCTCACTGCCCTCAATGCTCTTTTCTTCACTGTTGTTTTCTTGATTGACATCTTCTTCACTGATATAAAATTGAGAGGAAAGAGGGCATGTAATGTCACTAATGCAACCACCTTAATTTCACCTCCTGTCTAGACTAATATTCTTTATGGGTAGATGAAGTGAGGTTTAAGTATTGGTTTCAAGCATGAATTTTAGGGTGTATCTTAGCGTTTCTATTCCTTTCAATCAAATCATCAAAAAGCTTGCAAATGAGTGCATTTGATGGCATCTTCCCTCAACAATGCTTGAAGGACCCTTGGAGGCAGCTTGAAAACAATTTGTGGTGAATTAAGTGTTTTTAGGGTTGAGGAGGCCCTTTTGGCGAAACACACATCACCTAGGCCAAAGGTGCAATGCTAAAGGTAAGTTCACTGGTCCTGTCGGGCAAGTCAGTTAAAGGCGCAATGCCCTGCCAGGCATGCAACGCCTTAATAAAATTCACAAGAAAAAATGCCAGGCATGCAGTGCCCAACTCCAGGCGTATAGCGCCAAGCCAGGGTCGCAACACGAGGAAAAATTGTCCAAGTTTGCCTTGAAAACTCAAATTTTCTCATCCCTGTGAAAATTTTAATTCTCTGTATGGCAGAAATGATTATTCTGAAGTGTTTAGATGGGCTTGACCTCTTTTTTATTGCTTGAGGCATGACAGGTTGAGTTTGGAAACTTTTTAGGGTGCTTACCCATCTTAATATCTCCAACCTAAGCTCAACTCATCCTTTTCTTTGCAAGTGACTGAAAATATTGAATTTGCCTCTCTCCTTTTGCTTTTAGTTTGCTGGAGATATGATATTTGATTTCTTCTGATCCTAAGGATTTGAACTATTCATCTTGACACAGTAGCAGCCTTAAAAACCTCCTTCATTTCCACCTTTGGAGCTCAATACATCTCCTTTGATGATTCAGTCATGGAAAGCTCATTAAACACGTTTGAGAGGTTTTCTCACAACAACACTTTCAAAACCTTCCTTTGTCTGCACCATGGAGTTTCAAATACTATTTTTTACCTTCTTTGACATTTTTGATAGTTGGTTATTGAAAATAGTGAGTTCACATTTCTTGCTGATACTTTTTACATCCTTGCTCTGTAGGTTTTGATTGAGTCACAAGGTTGACTTTATTTGGCTTATTTATGTCTTTTAACACTTTCACTTAGTAGGTGTCATGAGAACCTTGAAGTGGCTCTTCCTTTTGATCTTTGAAGCATGCTAAATTTACTTTTGACAACTTTGGGAACTTACACAGTGGCAGTATCTCCAAAACTTCTTTTGTTCTTACCTTGGAGCTCAAATCATCTTATGTTTGGTAGGTGACTGAAAACCTTGGCTTCAAATTTCTTACTGATATTCTTCACACCTTTGCTCTTTGAGGCAATGATACATTCACCTTGGAAAACTTTTGGGATGACTGCACACATCAACACCATCATAATCCCTCTTTCTATTGTCATTATGTAGTTCAAATCATGGTTTCACCTTCTCTGGACACTTTCCCAAAACCTGATATGTTCGGAGTGTTTTCAAAACAATCATCAGTGTTGTCTTCTAAGTTCTCTATATCCCTTTCAAGTTCATTCATTTCTATCTAGTTCACCTCACCTTTTTCCCTTTTTCATCAATAATCTCTGAAAGACCATTCTTCATGTTTGGTTTTTGGTGTACCTCCAGGTTAGTTGCTGCAAGTGGTTAGTGTGTTGACATTTAAGTGGGCCATTCAACTCAAAAACCTAGTTCTCCTTTCAAGACCAACTTGTTTCCCTTCCTTTACTTGCATTTTATGATTTGATAAGACAAATTTATTTGGAAAATTTCTAGCATAGGAAAAGTAGTGCCTTAAACACCTAATGATGATCTTCAACCATGTAAAACCCTAATTGACCTAGTGGAAGGATTCTTTGACTTGGTCTTTGACCAAAAATTGGCTTGGAGTATTCAAGTGTAAAAACAGAGTATTGACAAAGTGGTGTATTGAAGATCCAAATCCAATGTACTTGATTTATCTAAAGAGTGTACAAAGATAGTTTTGAGACCATAAATTCTTGAGGAACCTGGTGAACATGGGAAAGAATAGGCTATAGGTAACCCTAGTTGTAAAGTGGTGTTATGGGAAAGGGAAAAATAGAGTGATGAGGTCATAGGTAGGAAAAAGGATGGAGATGGGTGGCACAAGACCTTAAGGATATTTTTAAAGAAGTGGCAGGGTGACCATGGAATGGAAAAATGATAGGATAGTGAAAAAAATTCTATAAGGATAATGAAGGCAGTGAGATTTCTAAAAATCACAATATTCAGGGAATTTTTTTTTTAGAAATCTAGAACCAATATTTAGTCATCTATAGATAGTGAAAATTACTGATGACTAATAGTGGCTCCATTTGGGGAGGGAAACTCCTTTTCAAGAGGTGTCAATAACCTTATAGTTCAGATCTATGAGTTTTGAGGATCAGTACCTTACTTTTACTTGGCAGATCCCTCTTCCTTCATCTCTTGTTGATGTTCTCTTGAAGCTAAGATCTCAAAAATCTAAAAAGACATGATTGCTTCCATATTAGTTCTACCTACCCATCATACTTTGCCTAACATTTTTTCTTCTTTTGGGTGCACTTGGACTTGCAAACTCCTGACATTATTTTCTTTTGAAAGCATAAAAATGGTCTACTTGTACCCTTATGTCATCCAAGAGTTAAAATTAGGCTAATGAACTCTTTTATTCTCTACCTAGTCTAGTCATCTTGTCAAGATTAAGCTATTTGACAAATTTTATTATCTAACCTACTAACATGAAATTTAAAACATGATGAAAGCGAGTTTAAGAAATTCAATTTGTCATGAGCACTGGCATTTGGACAAGCTGCACATAGACTTTATTTTTGTACAAGTGAAACAAGAAATTTGAGGGCTATGATTTAGAATTGGTTATGCATCCCTCTCTTTCCTCTTTGGTTCTAAATTGAGCTTTGGGAACCAATAGCTCTTCTCCTAACCTAATTTAGTGATGAGCCAAGTTTTCATTGTTTGGAAAATTTGTTTCTCTATCTTATCAACAAAAATTTAAAACATATTCAATCATGGTTAGGTTGTGTGACTGAACAAGATCTTTCTTTCTTAAGTAGTGGCATTTAGACTTGCACACTTTTAGAAGTACTCTTTTTGTGTATGTGGTTGTGCCTATTCTTTTTCTACCCTCTTTTCTTCTTTTCTTTGTTTTTGTCTTTTTGGATCAACATTCTACAACTAAAAACTAGAAAGATGCTCATAGTGTTGATCTTATTTGCATTCCTATCTATCCCAATATAACTTTCCTATGATATCTATTCATTTGGTGAACTCCCTTTTCCAATATAACCAATCAAGTAGATGATTCTATGAGTGATCTTTTTTCAGCTCTTTGAGTGTGCTAAAGAAATCGAAAGGCCACTCCCACCTCACTTGTGTTTGAACATTAGTGCCTAAATTTTTCTTTAAACCTTGCATCAAACTTCTTCTGACATATTTTACTCCCTCTTCAAATGTCTCTAAGAAAAAAACAAAGGGATCTTGAAACAATACCTGGCTTAGAGGATTTGAATAACCTTCATCCTGGACTACTCCTTCCTCCACTTGGCTAAGCTTGAGATTTTTTTGGGGAAGAAACTCCACCTCTTCTTCATGATCATCTGTGCTGGTAGACTCATCATATATTGCAATGTTGTCCTCTAGAAAACCTGATATGCTCCAATTGAGTGGATTGAATTATGTGTGAAGGCCATCATGTTGATGAGCAGGAGTAATATTTGGAAATAAATATTCTTGAGAAGGTAGTACAACAACTCTCCTGTGATTGTCAATTTCCAAGCATTCATCTGCAATTTGAAATTCAATGGAACTTGGTCGTGAGAAATCTGGAGCTAAGGAAGATTCTATGTCACAAATTATTTCCTCAACCATTTGAGGAAAAGGCTTCTTATTAACAAATTTCTCAAGAAGTTTATTATCTTCCTCAACCTCAACATAAAAAATGAAATATTGCTGATTTCCAATCACATGAAAGTTATTTCTGATGGACTGAAATGAAGTAGAACAAAGAGTCAGGGATCTTTCAGTTACTTTCAAATTTTCTATACTTTCCTCATCAGTGTCATAGATGATATGTATTGGTTGATTACTGTTTCCAAGTTGATGAAACCGAACCTCCTCCCTCAAACCAACTATTGATTGCTCTGCAAGATTAGCTTCTGTTTAGGGAACATAACCATCATCATACTGATCAAACTTTGGAAAATCATCAATATAAGTAATGTCACCAATCGGACATATCGGATTATCATATTGTTTCTCCTTGAATAGATCTACTAGTCCATTTTCTGATCTGTGGTATCTGGAATTAGCATGAGAATAAATAGAAATGTTCTATTCATATGAAGGTTTAGAGGCTGGCTACATGTTTAGAATCTTCTTTATTTTCTCTTCAGTTAAAGGAGGAGGCATTTTTCTCTTTCTTTGGATAGAACTAAAATAGTTCTCTTTCTCTTGTGAAGGTTGATTCTGAGGCTGAATGTCTTCTTGAGCCTCACCTAGAAGAGATGGTGAATCATCACTTGTGCCTTGAGAGATATCCTATGGATTTTCCTTTATTTCTTGATTGATTTCATCCTCAACCAACTCTTTTTGGTTGTCATAATAGTTATATTTAGGATGAAATGCATGAATTTCCTCTAACACATCTTCAAGATGCCAATTTCCTAAATATTCATCAATGTTTGCAAGGTATCGTATGAGATCTTCAGATTGATCACAACAATTTTCAGCTAATGATAGAGATGAAAAATATTCTGTAAAATGTTCATAAAATACCTTATGGAAATCCTTCAAAGAAAACAAGGTGCCAGGGTCCAGGCCTTCATACCATTCCCCTGCCTTACCCTCTAATGTTGCCATAAACATTTTCATGAGGCATTCCTCATGGCATTCAACTTTTAACCTCCATATATGTATATGAAATTTGATGAGATGTAACAAGGGATCATCAAATTTTTCATCTTGAAACATAGGCAGGTTTGAAAACAAATTTATCTGAGGCATTTTGTGTGGGAATCTAGGGATGTGATCTCTGTTCATTGGAGAATGTCTCCGCTGTATCCTTGGATCCATGTTTGTAAATCAGAAAGGTTCATTGCATCTTTTAAATCAGTCTAGAGTCTTTTACCAATGGAGTATTTAGGTCTATTTAGAGTTGTGGAGCATCCAAGTGGATGATTTCAACTTTTTTTTCCACCATCAGAAATATCAGGATTGATTAAAGCATTCCCAGGGGAGTCTGTGAGGACTAGTGGGGTCAACAGGGCTGCTGAAGACCAGTGGAGTCACTAGGTAGATGACGTTTACTGTTTTAAGGATATACTTGTTGTCCACCATCAACAACTAAATACCAATCTAAGGATGTTGGTGGGTTTTTTGAGGTCCGAAGGAATACTTAGATGGTCACTGACTCAGAAGGTCCCACCGTGATCGCCATTATGTTAGGTCCCCGTAATTGTTTAGATTGACAAGATCAAATGTACAAGGGTAACATCAAACCAGTCTTTAGAGTCGTAGGACCTAGCCTTCCTGGACTCAGAGAGGGCTCTCTCTATGTTTTTGTAAAGGATGTCACTTGATAGATTTTAGGGTTTTGATTTTAGGCTCATTATAAGGATTAGGGTTTATTTGTTTGTTTTGTTTGTTTGGGTTGCTTGTCAAGCAGAACATATAGAGTAGGAGAGGTTTATACCATTGGGCTATGGATTTTGCAAAATGTATTGAAAGGTACAAGAATAGGTCAAGGATGCTTCAGAGGGAAAGTATAAAAAAGCTAAATGGATCTTCAAGGCTTATGTGAGTAAAGTAAACATTGAGTTGTGAACAAAGTAGGTGCAAAGGGAAGTCAAGAATCTTTTGACAAATACTACAACAAGAAGGGCCTTTAAGATCACTATGCATAAATAAATAATCAAAGACAGGGCATACCAATAACTCTTTGACCAAACCCTAGAAAGAAAACATTTAAGACAACAATCCAATAAACCCTAGAGAGCAAGGAAATCCTAACCTCTCTAGCTATCTACCTTCAGAGAAAGAAAGCATGCAAGATAAACATATAGTAGTGATCAAAGAAAGGGAACTCCTAAAATTCCTTAATGATACTATAAATAACTTCAAAACAACCATTAAATATTGAAAAAAGGGCAGGGAAAACCATAAAATTCTTCAATTAAACCCTAATTAGAAATTCTTTGAAGAAAATACCTCAAAAACAATGTTTAAGTGATTCCAAAGGGCAGGGCTAACCATAAACCTCTTTGACACTGACTCCATTAAATCATTCTTGAGATTAACAAGATGAGTGGGATTAGAGAGAAACTAATAATTCTCTAAACTGACCTAGCAGAGGAAAACATGACAAAAGAAGAAGTAGACAAACTTAATGTGCTTTTGACAGCATACCTTCAGCTAAAATTTCTATCTTATTGCAAGAGAAAGATGAAACAATATGTAGAAAATAAGATGACAGGTACAAAAATGAGAAAGAAATCACCATTATCCATGGTCATGAATCCTGCAAACTGCTTGTCTCCTTGATATTCATTTCAGAACCTTCACAAAGCTTCAAAGCCAAAAACTCCTCACAACACAAAGTCTATGAGGTTTTTCTCCACAATCAACCAAAATCCAACCAACTTGAACAATGAGGCCCTCATGCAGTATTTTTCATGCAAAGGAGAGTCAAAACCCTAACTAGGTCTCCAAAATGTCATTAATACATCATAAATGCCAAATTTTTCCATTGAGACCGTGCAAGGCCGAAGGCACCTCCTAACCTCTCTAGCTATCTACCTTCAGAGAAAGAAAGCATGCAAGATAAACATATAGTAGTGATCAAAGAAAGGGAACTCCTAAAATTCCTTAATGATACTATAAATAACTTCAAAAAAACCATTAAATATTGAAAAAAGGGCAGGGAAAACTATAAAACTCTTCAATTAAACCCTAATTAGAAATTCTTTGAAGAAAATACCTCAAAAACAATGTTTAAGTGATTCCAAAGGGCAGGGCTAACCATAAACCTCTTTGACACTGACTCCATTAAATCATTCTTGAGATTAACAAGCTGAGTGGGATTAGAGAGAAACTAATAATTCTCTAAACTGACCTAGCAGAGGAAAACATGACAAAAAAAGAAGTAGACAAACTTAATGTGCTTTTGACAGTATACCTTCAGCTAAAATTTCTATCTTATTGCAAGAGAAAGATGAAACAATATGTAGAAAATAAGATGACAGGTACAAAAATGAGAAAGAAATCACCATTAGCCATGGTCATGATTCCTGCAAACTGCTTGTCTCCTTGATATTCATTTCAGAACCTTCACAAAGCTTCAAAGCCAAAAACTCCTCACAACACAAAGTCTATGAGGTTTTTCTCCACAATCAACCAAAATCCAACCAACTTGAACAATGAGGCCCTCATGCAGTATTTGTCATGCAAAGGAGAGTCCAAACCCTAACTAGGTCTCCAAAATGTCATTAATACATCATAAATGCCAAATTTTTCCATTGAGACCGTGCAAGGCCGAAGGCACAAATATCCTAATCTAATAAATGCAAAATATCTTCAATCATAAATTCAAAGCTAACTAGGAGTGATTTGCCTCAAAAGTCCTCGAAAATATATTTTTCCATAAATTTGTGTCTTTTTTTGACTTTGCAGGCAAGGGTGCAGCGCCAAGGCCAAGGGCGCAACGTTTGCACCAGAAAAAGTTCCTGTTTTGTGACCACGGTTTGGTGGCCTTCCAGGTGTCCAAATGAGCTCCATGATAGCTCATTGGAAAGCTTGTCAAGTCTAGTTTCCAAAAGGGATTTTCGCTTTTCATTTGGTGTCCATTTTACTCCCCAAAAACTCATTCCCCCAAGACTTCTCAGCGTGAAGCGCCAGCTCTGAAAATAGGGGAGAATGGTGGTTCTTTTTGGGTGTTTTTGGTACTTTTGGAAGACCAGTTTTGCTCCAAATGAGCTGAAAATTTGTGAAAGTGATGTCCTTAGCCTAATGATTCCAAAAATGTCAAGTTTTCCTCTAATGGATGCCTCAAGAAAAAGCACAGCGCCAGTGGCGTTGTGCCCTTGGCCCTCCTTTCTGCTGTCTAACTGCCAAGGTTCCAAAATTGTGCAAAAAGAAATTTTGTTTGTCAGGAACTCATCTAATCTGCTTTGTCTTCTTTTATCTTCATCTTTGCCCTTTTATTTTTCCTTAATCCTTTTTATATTGTGCCTTCCAACTTGATTTACCTTCTAACTTCTCTTTTTAAGCCTCTAAGCCTGATTTTCCTTTACTGTTTGCCTTACTACTATCTGTACTTCCCTCATCACTGTTCTCATGTATCTTTGATATGTGCTTCACTAACCTCTTCTTCATTTTTTTCTTATTTATTAACATTTGCCTCACTGCTCTCAATTTTCTTTTCTTCACTGCTGTTTGCTTCATTGACATCTTCTTCACTGATATAAAACTGATAGGAAAGAGGGCATGTTATGTCACTAATGAAACCACCTTAATTTCACCTCCATTCTAGAATGATATTATTTATGGGTAGATGAAATGAGGTTTAAGTATTGATTTCAAGCATGAATTTCATGGTGTCTCTTAGTGTTTCTATTCCTTTCAATCAAATCATCAAAGAGCTTGCAAATGAGTGCATTTGATGGCTTCTGCCTTCAACAATGCTTGAACAACCCTTGGAGGCAGCTTGAAAATAGTTTGAGGTGACTTAAGTGTTTTTAAGGTTGAGGAGACTCTTCTGGCCAAACGTGCAATGCCTAGGCGAAGGGCGCAATGCTGAAGGTAAGTTCACTGGGCTTGTCGGGGAAGTTGGGCAAAGGCGTAGCGCCTTTCTAGGTGTGCAGCGCCACGCTCCAGGTGCGTAACACATTAATAAAATGCACAGGAAAAAATTCCAGGCACATAGTGCCCGACTCCAGGGGCGCAACGTAGGCAAAATTGTCCAAATTTGCCTTGAAAACTCAAATTTTCTCATCGCTGTGAAACTTTTAATTCTCTGTAAGGCACCAATGATTCTTCTGAAGTGTTTAGATGGGCTTGACCTTGTTTTTATTCCTTAAGGCATGACAAGTTGAGTTTGGAAACTTTTTAGGGTGCTTACCCATCTTAGTATCTCCAACCTAAGCTCAACTCATCCTTTGTTTTGCAAGTGACTGAAAATCTTGAATTTTCGTCTCTCCTTTTGCTTTTAGTTTGCTGGAGATATGATATTTTTTCTTCTGGTCCTAAGGATTTGACCTATTCATCTTGACACAACAACAACCTTAAAAACCTCGTTCACTTCCACCTTTAGAGATCAATACATCTCCTTTGATCATTCAGTCATGGCAAGCTCATTAAACACCTTTGAGAGGTTTTCTCATAGCAGCACTTTCAAAACCCTCCTCTCTCTGCACCATGGAGTTTCAAACCATGTTTTTTACCTTCTTTGACATTTCGTATGGCTGGTGATTGAAAATACTAAGTTCACCTTTCTTACTGATACTCTTTACATCCTTGATCTGTAGGTTTTTATTGAGTCACAAGGTTGAGTTTCTTTGGGTTATTTATGTCTTTTAACACTTTCACTTAGCAGGTATCATGATAACCCTGAAGTGGCTCCTCCTTTTGATCTTTGAAGCATGCAAAATTCACTTTTGACAACCTTAGGAACTTACACAGTGGAAGTATCTCCAAAACTTCTTTTTGTCTTACCTTGGAGATCAAATCATCTTATGTTTGGAAGGTGATTGAAAACCTTGGCTTCACCTTTCTTCTGATATTCGTCATACCTTTTCTCTTTAAGGAAATGATACATTCACCTTGGCAAACTTTTGGGATGACTGCACACATCAACACCTTCACAATCCTTCTTTCTGCTGTCATTATGTAGTTCAAATCATGGTTTCACCTTCTCTGGACACTTCCCCAAAACCTGATATGTTCGGAGTGTTTTCAAGACAATCATCAGTGTTGTCTTCTAAGTTCTCTATATCCCTTTCACGTTCATTCATTTCTATCCAGTTCACCTCACCTTTTTCCCTTTTTCATCAATAATCTATGAAAGACCATTCTTCATGTTTGTTTTTGGTGTAGCTCCAGGTTATTTGCTGCAAGTGGTCAGTGTGTTGACATTTAAGTGGGCCATTCAGCTCAAAATCCCAGTTCTCCTTTCAAGACCAACTTGTTTCCCTTCCTTATTTGTAGTTTATGATCTCGATGAGACAATTTTCTTGGGAAACATCTCTATCAAAGTAAAAGTAGTGCCTTAAACACCTAATGATGATCTTAAACCATGTAAACCCTAATTGACCTGGTAAAGGATTATTCGACTTGATCTTTGATCGGAAATTACTGAATCTTCAAGTGTAAAAACAAAGTATTTGACAAATTTATGTATTGAAGATCGAAAATCTAATGTACTTGATTTATCTAAAGAGCCTACAGAGATGGTTTTGAGACCATCAATACTTAAGGAACCTGGTGAACATGGGAAAGAATAGGTTGATTGGTAACCCTAGATGGGGAGTGGAGTGATGGGCAAGGGAAAAACAGAGTAATGAGGTTATAAGTGGGAAAAAAGGATGGATATGAGTGGCACAAGGCCATAAGGAGTCCTTTAGGAGTGGTAGGGTGACCATGGAATGGAAAAATGGTAGAATAGTGAAAATTTTGGTATAAGGATAATGAAGGTAGTGAGACTTCTAAAACTCACAATATTCATGGAATTTTGTTTTTAGAAATGTAGAACCAATATTTAAATAATTAAGATAGTGAAAATTATTGATGATCTAACATACTAGCTTCAAGACTTCCTTGAGGTACTTAAGGTACATAACATAGCTTTTTTGGTGATTGCCTTTCTCCATTGTCCTTTCTCGTAAACTTCTTTAAACCTGGGGAATGATGGAAAACATTTAGTAGCATATGATTATGCATGGATAACAAAAATGTCAGCATCTTCTTTTTGCTCATTTTGAATTCTTAACATTTCTACTTGTTCACTTTGATTGCTAAGAATTTATGTTTTAAAGTTGTCAAGAAAATTTCCAAGTTCATCTTGCCTTACCAACATTGAGGTGGATTTAATTACTCTTTCCCTTCCTCTTGATATGCACTTGCATGTTTCACAAATTTCATCAAATGACAATTGGTATACATCTCCTCCACTCATGAGATTAAGGAGATCAATCCACTCATCACTAATTGTTCTAAGAGTGTTTTTAGTGTGTCAAATCCAAAATGATGCAATTTTCCCTCTTAACATTAAACATGAACCTATATATGAGATCCTCAAGGATCTCATCCTCTTTTTGATTCATTCTAAAAATTTCTTCTTTAATATCATGGTTTTTATATTTTCCTAGAAATATCTTTTGCATATCATTCCATTATCTGATTGAATTATTACCTTGACTCATTGACCATTTAAGAGATTCATCCTTCAATGTTGCAACAAAAAATCTTAGTTTTTGAGTGTGTGATAAGTAGCCATAAGATATAAAAAGTATCTCAAATTCAAAGAGAAATGTTTCCAGATCTCGTGTCCTCATACCATGGAAGTTGTGAAGGAAATATTGAGGGATGTTCTTCATATGTACATTGACGTCCATATCTTGAATGGGAACCCAATAAGATATTCTTCATTGTCATCATATCTATCCATCTCTTCTACCTTCAAAAGTGTATGGTGATGTGGTTCTTACTGCACCAAGTGGTCAAGTGGTGGTTGGGGGGGGTTGGTATTGGAGAAGTATTTTTAAAAAAATTATGAGTATCCCTACTCCTATCAGGCATGAAAATCATATTTTTTTTGTATTTTTCAATATTTTGGAAACAACATGAAAAATGAAAGCAAAAAATAATGCTAAAACATAATCAAATCATCTACTAGACAACCCCCTGGCAACGACGCCAAAAAGTGGTGAGCCCTGGTATTGCACCAAGAGTGTTGCAACTCCCAGGGGCTACAACCCTACTTTAATTTATCAACTTGGGGTTCGTACAAACCTGGAGGTGGCAGTGCTATACACACAGTAGATGCATTCAAATCATGTCATTCTCTTCTTCTTTATGAAAGGGTGCTACTTCTAGGGTTTATCAGTGAAGTCTGTCACACTTCAATTAAACTAAACTAAATTGCAGAAAGGAAATGATAGAAGGGAAACTAAATTAAATTTCTGAAAAGAAATGACAGGAAAGGAAAATAATTCTAACCACACTTAATGGGAAAAACGGCTAAACATACTCTACTTATCCTATGATCTATCTACCATGCTACCATGCCTCTAACCATGCAACTATTCATGATCTAACTAAACTTGAAAAAGTGTTGCTTGTAGTTTGGAGGAAAAAGGGCTAAAGATGTTAATGGAAGGCTTAAAACATGTGACAAGGATTAGAGGTGGAAATAGGGGTTTAGAATTCATTAAACCCTATGATATCGCAAAAATTCTTTGGAGAGGGAGGATTTTAAAAGTGCGATGGTGGAATTGCAATGGGAGGATGGAAGTGCGATATGTGATATGCAATATCGCAATTCACAATATTGCAAAGCTGGAGGAGAGGAAGAAGCGTTGTTCAGAAGTGGGAGAAAAATGAAAAATGCGATGGGTCAGGATTTGTGATTATGATGGGTGACGGAAGTGCGAGATGAAATATGCAATGTCACAATAGCAAGACTGCAAAGCTAAAGAGTAGCGGAAGTGTTTTTAAGGAGCGAGATGTGAAATGAAATATGTGATGGGTGATGTGGCAGAGTACGAAAAGAAAATCGCAATGGGCGAACAGGAGCGGTAAGTATTATAGGAATGAAATAAGAAATGTGATTTTCCATTTTGGTTAGGAATTGCGATAAGTCTTTGAAGGAAAAAGGATTGGGTTCTAATGTTTATGAAGTTCTTTTTTACTGATAAGCGTAAAAGGTAGGGTAGAAGGAAATATTGCAACTGTGGCTTGGAATGGGAGAGCATAAACATAGAACACAAGAGATCTGTGATTTGCGATGAGCGAAGTACGGTGAGCAGGAGTTTCGAGGAGCAAGGGCGGAGGTCAAACTTTTAATTTTTTTTCAAGAGTTTTGTGAATAAAAAGGGAAACAACTGCAATAGAAGGAGGGAATAGAGCGTAACAAAGGTGGTTGGAAGCATGAAAATAAATATGGAAAATGAAGCGGGAAGGCGAGGGTGAAATTTTTCGAAACTTTAATACTGATTCTTGTAAACAAACCTATGGATTCATGCACAGAAAAATAGAAAAAATGCCTGATAACACAATGGAAGAAAGGTTGAAATTGTTATTGCACTCTACTCTAATATGAGAAGCATCGAATCATAAACAAAAATAATTTTTTGTCTGCGGGAATTTCTACCCTCCTCGATCTCTATCGATAGAGATGAGAGGGGAAGGCTGACTCACAGTTTTATGGAGTTCATCAACTATTATAAAGCACAGATAAGCAGATTAAATCTACAACGAAAAAATATAACAACAATGAAAATATCAGAAATAAAACTAGCTAAATGACAAAAAGAAAAGAATGAAAACAACAAAGAAGTTGAGGCACATGAATCAGGCCTTAACCCACGAGCCCAACTCTATGGAACTAAATCAATAAAATGGAGTCTGTCTGTCCATCTCAGGAAGAGAATATCCTTGTTACATTTTTGAAAGTTTAATCACTGAGTACAATAATAAAAAAATTAATAGCTTGCATCAAAAGTTTTGAATGGAATTGAAACCCTTCCTAGCTCTAGCTCTGCTCTATTTATTTTGAAGGGTAGCTACCAACAGCTCCCTAGAAAATATTGATTGAGTCCATTTTGACTCCAAGTAAACCATAGATTGAGTGCACTTTGTCCTCAGTTTGCTTGGCTTCCTTTGATAGTTAAGGAGGGTGGAAAAGCCCCTTGAATCTTTCCAAGATATCTCCATAATTTCCTAACATTGTGCTCATTTATTCTTCAATATTGATCTTCCATTGGCAAGGAGCAAGTCACTAAATTATCTCCTTCTCCAAATCTTCATAATCTTCCTAATATTCTCACAATATTCTACAAAAATAACCAATATTAGGCACAAATATGTAATTACCTTTAAACCTTCCTAAGAACATATTAAAGCAATAGAAAGAATTATTAAGTGTAGAAGGAGAGATTTAATATATCTTTTATGTGCATAAGAAAGGTTAGATTGGCCTAAGAAAGGTTTTATGAGCCTTATTTTATTTCTAATTTAGAGGCCCATCACAAACCTTGAGAAGGAGTGGTTCGAACTTGTCATGTTTGATAAGTCCATCACTATTTGATGTTTTAACGAGTCCAACAAAGGTAAACCTTGACATCTTTTTCATGTTTAGAGAGTTTGAAAAAGAGGTGAAAAAGAAAACTCTATATGCCCCTTTTCGTAAATAGTCTCTCGAGTCCAAAAAGGTATAAAATAATATTCAAGAGAACCTCTTATCCATGTTCGACTAAGGTATTCCTTTTTCATAAATATTCTATCTCATCTCGGAAAAGGGTTAAACTTATACTGAGTAGATGTCTTTTCATTTACCTTAACTAGTTCGAAAAGACAAGTGCTCAATGATTTTTTCATATTTCGGGAGTATGAAAAGAGTTGAAAGATGACTCCAAGTGGTTTATTTTTCGTATGTATAAATAGTCCGAAAAAGAGATAAAATTATACTCCTTAGTCAAAACAACCTATTTAAATCATGATAAAACACTGTTAACAGCTGTAAACCTGCTCAAAACAGCACAAGAAGGATTAAACATACTTGTTTCATGGTAAAAATGACGCATATTTAGGTCAAAAAATTTAATATGAATAAAATAATGCAATAAATGACCCTAAATACTCAAATGACTATTAATTTTCACCATTTCAGATTCAGTGAGAATTTGGAGCACTTTTTCCCACGATCTTCTGCAACTGATTGTAGCTAATCTGGTGGATTATTTCGAGTATTGTTGCTTCTAGGTAGGAGATAAAACTATTCTCTTTCTTTTCAAGATCCATTTTTATGATTTCATGCAATTTGTTTGAGGTTTTGAGGGACCTTGGGTTCCAAAAACATGCCCTAGGACAAACTCACCCCCAAAGAATTGAAATATTCATTACACCTAGGGATACTATCACTACTGGGAGAGGTGCAATGCTCTGTCATGCACTAATGGGGTGCGTTGGGTGCAAAAATCTAAGCTATTTATCACGTTTCCCTCAAAAATTTTCATTTTTTTTGCATGAAAGGAGCTTAATGAATCTCTTGTTTATGTTTCAGGTGTTCATTAGCACAAAATGGAATTCATTTGGAGAGAAATATAACATGAAGAAAAAAATTTCAATGCAGGAAATGATCCTGCTACCATCCAGGCATTGAAAAATTATGGCTTACTAAAATTATTTTTCCTTCCTATTATGAGGCCATAGATGGAATTGTTGAAATATATTGTTTTTTCATGGGATGTTCAGGAAAAATCATTTAGGTTTGGGGAACATCTACTTGAGATAAAGGTGGAATATATCTACTTTCTGACAGGTTTATCCAGGAGAGGTGCCCCCATCTCTATCCTAGGTGGGAGAAGTGTTGGGGAAACAATGAAATATTATTTCGCTAGCTCTTGCAGACCTAGAGCCAAGCCCACTAGGGATGGAAATATAAATATAAAAGATGTAACCTAGTTACCTTTGAGAATGATCTTGTTCATTATTGTGAGATTGGCAGGTAGCTCAACACTTCATGTAGCAAATATATCGTACATGTAGTATGGGGTGGAGTGCCTACAACCAACAATCTTCAATTGGAGTGAAGGAGTTTTTGTCAATATGAAGGAATAATTGACTAGAGAAAGAGAGGGGAAATTAAATAACTTAATATATGGTTCGATCATGGTCTCTTTGCTCTAGAACAGGTGCCACTACTTCAGCCACAACAAATTACACTCGAGCCTCTTGATCTGAGGGCACCATGGATGAGGATGTGGATAGATCATAAGTCCCGACATGCAGGTCCATCGGCGATCATATTCTCACCAACCTTCTTTGGATGGATACGTAGATATTTAATTATTTTCAATTATTATACTTGCAGGGATGGATTTACGTGATGACCCTAATCTCATTCTTTCCTAATGGAGTCG
This sequence comes from Pinus albicaulis, assembly GCA_034641835.2. Classification (NCBI taxonomy): domain Eukaryota; kingdom Viridiplantae; phylum Streptophyta; class Pinopsida; order Pinales; family Pinaceae; genus Pinus; species Pinus albicaulis. The sequence continues at coordinate 998,488,404 of CM076577.1, read as the reverse complement.
CCATTTTTTTATGATGGATTTATTTTTGCAGAAAAAAGTATCTCCCCTAGGTCTGGTGGCTAGCGTAGAACAACAAAGAGATAAGGAACCTATTGCTCTCCTTAAAGTAAATAGATGATGGGATGAATCCCACCTGGAATCTGTTGTATGCTTCACTCCTTCTTTAGCTTGAATGCTCTAATCTAAGCTCTGATTTCCAAAATTAGAACGGGCCCAGTCAGACAATACATGCCAAGAAACTACAGGATCTATGCAACATCATCTAAGTAATATATTCAATAGATCAACACGATATTGAAACACATGAAATAAAAAAGTCACATATAGGAAAACAAAGAACTCTTTGCATTAATATAAATGGAAGGATATTACAACCATAAATAGGTGTCGATCTTGTAGAAGAGCTCCTCCAAGTTCTCTTGTCCTTTCCTTGTCACAATGTGCACCTCCAATCACCATAAATGCATGAAATGATACCTCTCACAATACAAGCATCAGGGTATAATCATTCTCCAAAATCCAAACCCTTGCATATGGAAGGCTATAAATATATAGAGGAGTGGAGTAGGTTGGGAGTTCTTATCCAATTACCAATATAAGGTTATATATCCACCTTTGATGGGAGGATGGGATCAAAGGATAAGGTATGGAAAATCCAAAGTATGGTAGGATAGGATCCAAATTTTTTATCTGAGGTAAATAGTTGTAAAAAATTCTAGAAGTTTATAGAAGAAGAGGCTTCCTAAATTTTTCTTTTTCTTGAATATCTAGAACCAACGAAGGTGCAAAGGGGAGAAACCTATAGGTGATCAACATAGGGAATAGTGTAGAAACTTGTAGGTGAATATTTTCCAACAAGATGTTTATTTTTTTGTATCTTGGGAGGTAATCCAAGCCCTAATGATTGGGGGTTGGTGTTACATGTCATTTTTTCACCATGACATTTGACTGTTTATATGGGTCTATCACATTCCATATCATGTTCCCTTAGAGGTCAAAAAGCACTCATGTTCTTGAATCGAGTCTTGGAAATTGGAGAAAATATCTGTAAAACCATTAAACGTCTACATGCCTAGTTTTACTAGCTTTTTCCTACACATGCACTGATGATCCTTCCATTAGCGGTGGTGATTACCGCTCTATTTTCCACTAAAACCTGCATACCCCCATGAAAAGAAAGTAAAAAGAAAAAGTAACTTCTAGAAGCCTAGTTAGTTGAATATTCTCCCAACTGGAAGCCTCTAGAGTAGTGCCAGTTTGAGCTTTATCCCTCCACTCATGGAGCTTATCCCTTGGTCCAAGGAACTCAAATCCCTTTATGGGAGGAATCCATCCCTCTCTTAATGGATCTGAAACTACCTCAATCTCCCTATATATTGAGCTCAAGTTTCAGGTTGAAGGGTAGACTCAAACACATATAGACTAAGACTGTAGAGATACTTGAGTTATTAATGTGAATAGAAACTGATCTGTATAGTTTATAAGCTGGAGAGAGTTCATAGAGAGAATACTTTCTATTCTAGTGAGTGGTTGTTGACACATTAAAGATCACACCTTTGTGCCCATGACTTCATTCTAGTTATCATAGAGAGGAAGGCTTATCATACTAAAGGAAAATGATTGCTCAGACCCGAGGAGAAATATGTACAACATCAAGGCACCCTTTGGCCTCCATCTTTAGTAATTTTGGGCAATAATGATTTAATAAACCATTCAACCAAAATTTGATCTGGAATAAATACCTTCACTAAATGCCTCCTACGTCTCCATTCATGAATGTGATCGAATATGTACATAAACGTAGATTGTTTTAATGAAGTCAACAATTCTGTGCCATTGTCATATCTGACAGGCAACTGAAAATGGGTTAAGAAAGCAGTAGCTAGTGCATTAAAATTATTAAATGACCCGTGTGGTAACTCAATGTACCATTTGGCAGCTAGACCAATGAGAGTTCTTTGAAAAAGATGCAATCAAATCGAATCATCGATTAGTGAATTGGATGCACACCAGAGGTGATAAGTCATAACATGATTAGATGGATCTTCTCCTGACTTACCTTCAAAATTTGGAATATCACTAGGCAAATTATTAGGCATCGGTGGCCAATACAGAAGATAAAATATGGGATCATTCGTAAGGCGCAATAGATCAGGTAAATCTAAAGTTTCTATAAACGGTAACCGACGGATAGGGTCTTGATAACCTTGTGTGATCAAACCAGTTCTAGGAGGAGGATATCCAGGATATCTTAGAATTGGATGCGCATTAGAAATCATGAAACCTCCTGGATAACCAGGATTAACCAGACCATACTAGGGTTGTTGAGGTACTTGATAAGTATACCCAGGATACAGCTGATACTGATATGCTAGATTTTGTGTAACCTATCCAAATTGATACTGTCCCTGGTACGATTGATAAGTAAATTGTGGTTGACTAGTGAGAACCGTACTCATACCAGATTGTCCTGTAGGCACCTGAATCGTAGTCTGAATTGTAGGTCTTGTCTATGGCATAGATACTTGAGGAATTTGCATTGATATAGGGATAGTAGAAACAGGAGCTGCAGATACTCCAGAAATAGGTGTGGTAGGTTGAATAGAAGTTGCCGCAGTAGTAGAAGTTTGAGGAGGAGTTCTAGGTGTACTAGGCCCAGGCTATTGAATAGAACTAGGTGCAGAGACTTGAATGGTAGGCTGGATAGGTTGCTGGGTTGGACCAGAACCTATGGGCTATCCGGGTTGATTAGGCAATTGCACATTGGGTTACAAATTTTGTTGAATTTGAGATGGATCCCACACCATATTAATTCCGGGGTATTGACCCATAGATGGTTGTGCATATGAAGGACCATAACCAGGTTGAATGTAAATTTGATAATTAACTGCCAAATTTCTAGCTCCTTGTAATAATGGTTGACCGGAAGGAGGTTGGAAACTTTAAGCTAGGTACTGACCTTGAGGCTGATATTGACATTGAGGCATGTACTCTGGGGTTGATATTGACCTTGTGGTATAAATTGACTCTGGGGTTGATATTGACCTTGAGGTATGTATTGTCCTTGAGGTTGATATTGACCTTAAGGTATGTACTATCCCTGAGGTTGTTCCCCAGGTAGGAAATATTGTCTTACAGTTTGAACTCCAGGTGGTAAAAAATTACCCTGAGGTTGCCCTCCGGGAAGTAGTTGACTACATTGAGGTTGCCCCCCAAGCGGTAACTAACTTCCATGAGGTTGCCCCCTAGGCGGCAACTGACTTCCTTGAGGTTTACCCCCAGGCGGTAACTGAATTCCTTGAGGTTGAGGATTTGAAATATTGCCAGACATCATAAAAATCTGTTTTGTGTTCAACGTTTCAGTGTTTGTTCCATTTGTACTAGATGATAACACTTGTTCAATTGCTTGAGGAGTTTCTCCTGAGAAGGTACCAAAGAGCGACTGGTATCCCGGAGGAACAGACGAACCACCATATAAAAATGTTTCTGGAGATTGAGAAAACATAGATGACTCACCTGACATAGCTAATGAAGGATGATAACCTCTCAGTGTAGGGTAAAAAGGAATTCAGGGTGGTGAATAAGTAAGACCCACGTTTTGTAAAAAATATGTCAATGATAAATACCAAGCGTCAGTTCTAAAAGGACTATATGTTAGGTCCCTATATTACTAGTATAGTCCCTTATTGTTATTAGTGTAACCCCTTATTGTTATTATTTTACCCTTGTAACCCCCATTTTGTTATTATTGTGCCCTTAAATTATTATTGTTAGGTCGGCTAGGATTACATTGTGGCCCACTAGGATTACATTATGGCCACATAGACTCCTATATATAGAAAGGAGGTTTTGTAAATTGTATCATCCAAGATTTGTTCATTTATGTAATGTATTGGAGGTTGACCCCTCGAAATGGCTTATTTCTAAGGCGTTGATATCTCTTTTCTTCTATTTTTGGAGTTGGTTACTCAACATTTGGTATCAGAGCTTTGGATTCTAGGGTTTTGCTGCTCCAAGCAGGTCATCGTGGCATTTTTGCTATAAATTTGTTTCTGCAAAGTTTCAAAAGCTGAAATTTTTAGGGTGCAAAGCCGAAATCCTGAGGAAGATTTTCTAAAAATTTCAGAGCTTGGTTCACACTATTTTCAGAGATATCATATGTGGAAGTTAGGTCTCTTTTCAGGCTCCTAAACAGGTCATCGTGGAATTTTCGCTATAACGTTTTTTCTAAGAAGGTTCAAAATCTGAATTTCGTATGGTGCGAATATAAAATCCTGAGGAAATTTTTCAAAAAATTTCAGATCTTGTTTCACAATATTTTTGGAGATATGATCTGTGGAAGGTAGTGCTTTTTCAAGCTCCTGAATTTCATCTCAAAGAGGTGATCGTGGGAAAAGTTCAATAACTCTCTCTCTGGGCATCGGATTGGGGCGCCGCAAAAAGCGGTCGCAAGTACACGGAATGTGGTTTCTTATCTATCAATTTCAGAGACAAAGGACGAAACAGTGACACGTGGCAAGTCATACAAATTCGCTCTACTGAACCAGTCCAGAATTAGGTCATTGTGGGAGATTGGACACAACTTTGTCTTGGAGAATCAAAATCAGGTCAGACCTGTGGAATTCGAAAGATAATTCAGAGGGATACGTTGGTACCGAAATTAAAATATTTAAGTGCTGCAATCACAAATATAATCCAATTTCAATATCTAGCTCCTCAAAAGCAAGAAAAGGGTGTGTATTTTTTTTTCCAAATTGCATAAGTCTTGTTTGAAGAATCAATTTGAATTGATTCCAAGGGCATATTGTAGCATATATATCAGTATTGGGTTCTAAAATATACCCCGTAAAAATAATTCAACACCCATTAAGCCTTCTGAAGGCTCTACTATGACTCATGAAGATGAAGAATTGCAACATGATCTATCAAAATTACAAGACCAAGTGCAACAAATTTCACTCTCGCAAAGAGCAACAAAAAATGAAATGGAATTTTTGAAGAAAGGCGTGGAAGCTAAGATGGATGGCGTGGAAGCTAAGATGGATGGAATGGAAGCTGGCATGGAAGCTAAGATGGAAAACATGAAGAATGATCTAAAAGTAGACATCGAAGGTTTGGTAAAGTTGATACAAGAAATGTTTCCTAATGATGAAAAGATAGTAGAGGAAACTCATGATGAGAACAAAATAAATGTTAATCGTGATTTCATAAACTCTACTGTGGGAGGGAAGAACCACCATATTCCAAAAATGGATATGAGGAAGTTTGATGGAAAGGATCCTGTAACATGGATACTATAGATGGAGCAATATTTTGATCACCATAATGTGCAAAACACACAAAAGGTACGCATTGCAACTTTACATTTAGAACAAAATACATTTGTATGGTATCGATGGCTCTGCTCCCGTAAAAAAATTGTCACTTGATCAATTTTTAAAGAGGAAATGATAGCACATTATGAGGATACAAAGAGCAACAACTTCTTTAGCCCATTGATAAATCTCAAACAAAAGGGTTTAGTTAGGCAGCACATTGAGGACTTCCAAAAATTGAATATAAGAGTAACTGATATTCCAGAGGAACACAGGATTGATCTCTTCATAGGCACTTTAAAGGATAACATCCAACATGAAGTTCGCGTTTTGGAACCCGATTCATTGGAGAAGGCATTCAGGTTGGCAAGAAAAGTTGAATGTAAAATTATGGCGACAAGGAAGCCTCCCACTCAATTCTATAAAGAAGGAAGTGTTGCTACGCCTAGATTTCCACAACCTACAAGGTTGACACCACAACAATTGGAAGAAAAAAGAGCAAAAGGGCTTTGATATAGTTGTGATAGCAAATACACTAAAGGTCATAAGTGTGCTGAGAAGAAATTATTTTACATAGATTGTGAAGAAGAAGAAGAAAATGAACAAGAAGAGGATATACACCAGGAACCAGCCCTAGAAGAGGAAGATATGAATCCGACCATATCGTGTAATGCACTGGTAGGAATTACCACTCCTCAAACTCTCAATATAGAAGGACATATCAAGAAGAAAAGGGTAATAGTGTTTATTGATTCAGGTAGCACCCATAATTTTATTCATTGTAAGGTAGATAAGGAATTAAATTGTTTCCTATACCCAGCACCAGAATGTCAAGTGATGGTTGCAAATGGAGGAACTATAAATTTCTCGGGAAAATGTCATAATATCAAGCTAACCATGGGGGAATATGTGTTGACTAGTCCAATGCTTTTCATTCCTATAGGAGGTGCTGATGTTGTACTAGGAGTACAATGGTTACAATCTTTGGGGAGGGTAGCTTTTAATTTTCAAGAACTTTTCTTGAAATTTTTTTCAGAAGGAAAGGAAATTGAATTACGAGGTATTGTAGGGAAGCCAGGAAGGATAATAAGCTCTAATGTCATGACAAAGCTTCTAAAGAAAGAACAACGAGGCGTAATTGCACAATTATGCTCACTAGAAGTTCCAACATCAAAATCATCTATTTCTGCAGATCTCCAACAAGTCTTGGACAATCATTCCAAGGTGTTTGAAACTCCCAAAGGCCTCCCACCTATTCGTGATCATGATCATGCTATTCATTTGATTCCAGGAAGTGTTCCTCCAAACATCCGGCCTTATAGATATCCTTACTTCCAAAAGAGCGAAATTGAACGCATGATTGCAGAAATGTTAGAGGCAGGTATAATTCAACCTAGTCAAAGTTCTTTCTCTGCTCCTGTTGTATTGGTACACAAGAAGGATGGATCATGGCGAATGTGTCCGGATTATAGGGAGCTCAATAAGCTCACCATTAAAGATAAATTTCCCATTCCTGTGATTGATGAATTATTGGATGAATTACATGGAGCAATTTATTTTACCAAGTTGGATCTTCGTTCAGGATATCATCAAATTAGAATGAAGACTGAAGATATTCCAAAAACAACATTTCAAACTCATGAGGGTCATTATGAATTTTTGGTCATGCCTTTTGGCCTTACCAATGCACCTTCTACATTTCAAAGGTTGATGAATTCCATTTTAAAACCCTTCCTTAGAAAATTTGTGCTGGTATTTTTTGATGATATACTAATCTATAGCAGGTCTTGGAAGGATCATGTTGAACTTGTTGACAGGGTGCTCAAACTATTGCAGGAGAAACAATTATATGCAAAAGCATCCAAATGTTTCTTTGGACTACAGGAGGTGGAATATCTAGGTCATATTGCATCTCACGAGGGTGTTAAAGTAGACCCTAACAAAATTAAAGCCATTAAGGAATGGAAAGTCCCCACAACCATAAAGCAGTTACGAGGATTTCTCGAGTTAACAAGGTATTATCGCAAGTTTATTAAGAATTATGGGAGAATAGCAGCACCTCTAACAACATTATTGAAGAAAAATGCATTTTCATGGAATCATGAAGCAACTAAGGCCTTTGAACATCTTAAAGAGGCAATGTGCCTAGCACCGGTCTTAGCTACACCAGACTTCACAAAAACCTTCATTGTGGAATGTGATGCCTCAGGAAATGGAATTGGTGCTGTTTTAATGTAGGAAGGAAGACCCATTGCTTTTGAAAGTCGTCCAATCAAAGGAAATTATTTACAAAAACCTATTTATGAGAAGGAAATGTTAGCAATACTACATTCACTAAAGAAATGGAGAACTTACCTAATGGGAAGACACTTCAAGGTAAAAACTGATCATGATAGTCTTAAACACTTTTTGGAACAAAGACTATCTTCAAAAGAGTAGCAAAAATGGGTCACAAAGATGTTGGGTTATGACTTTGAAATAATCTACAAAAAAGGAAAGTTTAATGTTGTTGCAGATGCACTCTCAAGAAAGAATGAAGAGGTGGAAGCATTGCTTTGTGCCATTTCTATTATCCAACCAGATTGGATAACCGAAGCAAGAGATGAATGGAAGAAGGACAAAGATGTATGGACACTCATTCAAAAGTTGCAGCAAGATCCTAGTACATCCGATACATTTAGTTGGAAAAATGATTCCTTATGGTACAAAGATCGCTTATATCTTTGTAAGAATTCCCAACTAAAACAAAATATTCTTTTGGAATTGCACACTTGTCCTTTAGGAGGACACTCAGGATTTTTAAAAACTTACCACAGGGTGAAGAAAGAATTTTTTTGGGATGGCCTTAAATCTGATATTCAAAAGTTTGTGGCGGAATGTTTGGTTTTCCAGCAGAATAAAGTTGAGACAATTAAGACCCCGAGGACTTCTACAACCTTTATCTATTCCAAGTCAATGTTGGGAGGAGATTTCAATGGATTTTATCACAGGTTTACCTAAGTCCGAAGGAAAGAGTGTCATCATGGTGGTAGTTGATAGACTTACCAAGTATGCACACTTTTGTGCATTATCTCATCCATTTAAAGAAATTATAGTTGCTACTACATTTATGGACAGAATTCAAAAGCTACATGGAAGCCCAAGGGTTATTGTGAGCGATAGAGATCCCATTTTTACTGGAAATTTTTGGACGGAGTTATTTTCTTGTTTGGGTACTCAATTAGCTCATAGCACATCTTATCATCCTCAATCTAATGGTCAAACGTAGATAGTAAATAAATGTTTGGAAGGATATCTTCGTTGTTTTGTATCTGACAAACAAACACAATGGTTCAAGTGGTTACCTCTCGCTGAATGGTGGTATAACACTTCCTTCCATACTGCAGCAAAAATGACCCCATTTATAGCACTTTATGGATATCATCCACCATCCATCACAACATCTTTAAGGGAAAATTTGAAGGTTCAAGCAGTGGAAGATCACATCGAGCATCAGTAAGAAGTTCTCCAACTCTTAAAGGATAACCTGAATTTGGCACAAAATCGAATGAAAAAACAGGCAGATCAACATCACAGCGAGAGAAGTTTTGATGTAGGTGATTGGGTATTTTTACGGCTACAACCATACAAACAAATGTCCCTCAAGAAAACTAAGAAGGATAATAAATTATCGCCAAAGTACTATGGTCCTTACAAGGTGTTGCAAAAGATTGGTACTATGGCATACAAATTGGAGCTTCCTGCTTCTTCGCGAGTATATCCAGTTTTCCATGTTTCATGCTTAAAGAAGGTTATAGGTGAAAATCTTCCAGTTCAAACAATATTGCCAGAACTTGATGAGGAAGGAAAAATCATATTGGAACCTGAAGCGGTCACGGAAACAAGAACTCGACAACTACGGAATCGATCAATTTCGGAGTATCTCATCAAGTGGAAGAACTTACCCACTAAAGATTCTACATGGGAGGATGAGAATTTTATACAGAAGCACCCAGAGCTACTCAAGCGTTGAGGACAACACTTTTTTGAGGGAGAGGGGCATGTTAGGTCCCTATATTACTAGTATAGTCCCTTATTGTTATTAGTGTAACCCCCTTATTGTTATTATTGTACCCTTGTAACCCCCATTTTGTTATTATTGTGCCCTTAAATTATTATTGTTAGGTCAGCTAGGATTACATTGTGGCCCACTAGGATTACATTATGGCCACATTGACTCCTATATATAGAAATGAGGTTTTGTAAATTGTATCATCCAAGATTTGTTCATTTATGTAATGTATTGGAGGTTGCCCCCTCAAAGTGGCTTATTTCTAAGGCACTGATATCTCTTTTATTCTATTTTTGGAGCTGGTTACTCAACACTATAGAATATTGATTCACACTCCCTAAGATTCAAATTTTCTCGGGTTTTAGGAAGAATTACATCTTCGTCTAGACCAACAAGTTCTTCAATACATATGATATTAGAAGGAATGTTTTTAATAATGCGATGTCTTACCCTAGGTGAATCAGGATCACTAAAAGTCGGAGTAGCCAATCCTAAAGATGATTCCAACAAAGTAGGTTCAGTTTTGGGCTCATAAATTTCAGGCTCTTCATCGAATTCACTAGTTGGAGAAATAATACCAGTAACTTCGGAAATTGAAATTGGCTCTTGAATATATTCTGTTGTTTGAGTTACTTCATGATAATCAGGATGAGTAATTAAGGATGATTCTCCTGGTTCTATTGATCGAATTCTACTTATAGTATGCGAGACTAAAGCTTTCAGTCCTTCAAGTTTGATTGGTGTATACTCAGGGGGTTTCCCCTGGAGTCTACGTGATTGTCTTGGTAATTCAGCCACAATTAAAAATTATTAATCACACACAATTAAAGAAAATTTCAATGAAAACTGCTAAATTTGCTAAGGAAACAAACAAATGAATCACACACCTAAAAATCTAGGAGATCAAACCACACACAAACAGTAAATTCCCACACTGAAAACACTAGTTGGTGATGAAATCCAACATCGTAGTATTTTAATGTAGAAATGGCGGTTGGAATAGTTACCCCAAAAACCTACTTAATAAAACATACTGGTGCAAGTTTCTCCATTTAAACCATCTCGAGTGAAGATAACGCTCCGGAGAGTCCAAGTGAGTCTAGTCGACGTCTGCTCCAGGTATAGTGGGATCTTTCCTCCACCATCACCTTAGGAAAAAATCATAAATTTTATGGCCAATAAGGTTACCAATAGGAACTAATATACCTGGGGGAACAGTCTATGATCCGACATACACGCAAGGGTAGAGTAACAAAGCTCAATCTCCTTGAAGGCTCCTTGACATAATCCAAGGTATACCGACAAATGACCCCAGGCTCCTCGACAATGGTCTATCCAAGGTTTACCGTTGTTAATATGCGCACATCTTCTATCATTCCCAATGAGATAGAATTGATTATCCCACTGGTTCGGATATGACTTCGTGCTTGAATCCTTTAGGAGGAGCTTCCCAGAGCATACAAGCGACTATTGGATTTTTCCTTCCGCAAGATCAACTACTTGTTTGTTTTAATTGTCTTGGAGAGTTAATTACTTCCTACCCCAAGACACTAGCTTAAGCTATGTTGGTGGAAAAGAGCCCTAGAAATATAAAAATTACTAGATTGATTTTAATTTCAGCGTTGCTTTTAGTAGGTTGTTTCTTAAGACAAGAGGTGCGAAAGTGAAACTGATGATATGTAGTGACCCGACTCAAAACACACTAAAAATGCATCTATTATGAGAAGCAATTCCTTTCCTTTCAACGAATTCTATCTAAAAGAAAGAGTTGAGAAATGCAATCTTTTAAAAAAATTCTTTCCCTCAAACAAGAATAAATGAAAAGAAATCTAATTTCATGGGAACTCAAAATGATCAATTTCTCAAAAAGAAATCCCTTTATCATTCAAGATCGAAACTACAAACAAAATTTTCTCCAAAAGAACACTACAATTTCTAAAAATAACACTCAAAACTAAAAAACACTAATTTTGAGATCTAAAAATTCTAAAGACTAAATCTAAATTAAAACTTTAAATATTTTGAGGATGTTTTTCTTAGCTTGTTATCTAACTAAGAGATTCTTTTCTTAGATTAGCAAGAACTCAAAAAACATCCAATTATGGTTTTTTAAGTGAAATTCCAAACTTATCAACAAAAGTTTTTTAAAGATTTTCAAATGAGAAAATGGGATCTAAATCTCATAAAACAATTTCTGCTATGAAGTCAAACTCAGCAAGAAAGCAAGGAAATACCAGTGATCTAAAGGTATACCAAGGCTTCTAATCTTTGAGTTGGATAAAGACAAAGCAAAAATCACTATAACATGCAGATCTTTTAGAAAATCATTCAAAACATAAAAATGATGAAATAAACTCTCAACCAAAGCTTTCTGACAGAAAATACAAGTTTGGGTATACATTGAGAATCTAACAAACTGATCCAGAAAAGAGAATTTTAAGGTTTTCTAAAAATTTTCACAGGGTCCGTAGGTTTCAGTGTAAACAGTTGTAGTTCCACACTTTTTATACAAGAAAAGAGAGGAGATGCCTGCATTGTTTCCAAAAGAAAAGTGTAGATACCAGAAAGATAAAAAAAACTCTAAAACATTTGTCAGAGATTCTACAGGGATAAACTACCCAAGCCAATATAAACCAATCAAAATTAGAAAAAATAAATTCACAAGTCAAAAATAAAAGAAATTAAAGTTCAAGATCCGTTCTCTAATGGACTCACCATTTTCTTAGATGGATAAATCGTTCTTGCTAACAACATAGATCTCCCTAGTGTCCTACAGACAACTAGCAACATACAGACAAACAAAAACTATTTTCTCTAGATAATATTTGATTCAAAGTTAGCTACAATAGAGGTTTTGATGGCCTACCTGTAGTCCAATGTTATTCGTAATGATCTTCTTTCCAGTTGCTTGAGAGAGTTGTTTTCAAATATCTGCAATCACAAACATGGAAAAAATCAATAGCACCTGCATAGTATAAACTAATTCACGAATCATATATCTATCAAGATGATCAAGGAATTCAAGAAACAAGCTAATTAATTAAATAACTCATTGATAAAACATGATAAACAAGCTACTTAATTAAAGAACTCTTTGAGAAAACAGGATCCATTCGTATTATCTTTGATGAAGAAAAAGCCTTACAACTATGTCCGCCTTGATGTTGTACAGGTATTTCTGGGGTCTGGAACAGGCGTTTTCTCTACTCTGACAAGCTTTGCACTCTCTCATCTAAAATGCACATGGGTGTGTAATCATTCCCACATAATAATCAGTTAAGAGAGTCTGAGTTTCTACAACATTTCTCCTCAAAAATTCTCAAAGTCTCTCTCCCCTTGAGGCTGCACTATGGCTTCAATTTATAGGAAAAGAGAAGAGGTTGCAGCTCCACATAAGAGGGGATAGAATCCTCTTTTGAAGGGATTGAGCTCCATAAACCAAGGGGTAGGCTGCCATAATGGAGGAATGAATGTACATTATAGGAGCAAACCTTTGACCCGATAATTGCTTCAAGAAGCTTCCAGATTTACTGCTGGGCTTCTAAATGTTTTTTTTTTTTTCTAAATTATGCTAATTATATTATAGAAACATAGTATTACAAAACTGCCACAGTTCAGATGTGTGAGCCTGAAACTGGGCTTGATGTCCATGCTTTAACAGAGTGAAGAACTGCCTTGTATGGGAAACCAGTTCTATTGGGAGAGATTGCACCGCCCTTGACAGGGAAACCGGTGCATAGTCCATTACATACAAAAGTAGAGAGAAAAAAATATTTAGTATCATGCAGCTTCTGCTGCTGTAAACAACCAAGGTAACTATGAATTTTTCAAAACTAGAGAAATTCAAAACCATGTAGAAACCAGGCTAACCGGATTCACTATTTGTGGGCTGGTGAAGGTGGTTCCTCCACTATGCGACACCAGTAGTTATCCTCGAAATCTTCAGATTTTTCATCCTGGTCACCAACAACACCTGCGCCTTCATTCTGGACACCTTCATTGCTCATAGGCATTGCAGCCACCTGCATTGAAAATTGACCCATGGAGGGATGGGTGGAGGAGGGGGGAGCAACCAGGGGTTCAGGGGAGAACGCCATAGGGGCAGGGCGCAAACCAAGAGGGGAGGGGGGAGGCTCCAACAGTGGAGGAGGAGGGAGATTCGATTCCTCACGCACGGTGACAGTAATGTAGGCAGTAACAATGGGACGATCATATGAGCAGTCAAAGTGGAGCTCCGCTCTCTGCGAAGTCTGCCTCAGGATATGATTGCCCGATGGGCGAGGCGCAGCGGAGGAAGGTCTATAGGAATGCGAGGGGGGCTGAGAATCGTGAGCAGAACCAGGAGAGAATTCACTTTCCCAGTGACAACAGGTGGCCTAGCCCTGTCGTCATTCAGCACCTTCAGAGGAAATCTCTTCGCCCCTACTGGGATAGGGTCTCGAGCTTGCAGGCCGACCATGGGTTGAACCACGGTGGCAACACATTCTATGTCGGAGCCTAGCTATGGATGGATCAACTATTTGTGAATGCCTGGTGCAATTAGAGCAAGAGGGGCCGGAAATGAAATCACGTTGAGAACCAAGAGGAGTTTGCAGATTTGCGATGGAGGAGCAGAAAGCACTGTTAGAGAAATGAGAGCCCGGTGCGGTTTCAATAAAACCGAGCAGGGAGCAGCGCTACCCTGTCTGTGTGCGGGCACTGGCCTCAACATAGGCTTCAGGGCAGACGCTGCAGAGAAAATCCAAAGAGCAGCCAGCAGAGCGAGAATGTTCCGGAAAGCTGGAGGCTAAGGCCATTATGAACCGACGGAGAAAATCGAGGCGAGGAGAATGGAGGTGATGGAGAGTAAATGCGTCGGAGGCTGGCATATTAATGTGCATATTAATGGAGTCGCAGGGGGCCAGTTGGCTATCCCACATGAAACTCCTTGGGAGGTGCCCAGGGACTGATGTCCCGTCAATCCAACGAGCCATTCACATCCGGAAGCGGTCGATCATTGTGCACCAGTTTGAGACAATTCTGCAATATCTCTCTGTCATGGATGATCTGAGGAGGACCATGTTGGAGAGTATCATTGCTGTCAACTCCAAGATTGGCTAGGAGATCTGAAACTTTGTTGCCTTCCCTTTTGGTGTGGATGAAGGAGATTGCCTACTTGTTCTTTATCCAGTTTCTTAATTTTTCAATTCTGGAAGCCAATCTCCAACTGGTGGCTACTTTTGCAGAGCTAGTACTCTGAAGCAGTTGGTTGGCTAAGATGATGAGGATCTGGGAGTCCCCTTCCACTATGATAGGAGAGAGGTTGTACAGTTGGCTAAGCTACAGCCCTTGCCAAAGCCCTTCTAGTTCGGCCGAGTTGTTGGTGTCCCATCCAATAGATCCGTAGTAGATAGCAAGGGCGTCTCCCTGAGAATTTCTGAAGATGCCACCAAATCTGACTGGTCCTGGATTGCCTTTTGAGGCTCCATCAAAGTTCATCTTGAGGATTCCTGGGGGCAGAGGAGACCATTCGAGTGTGGCTTCAGGAATTTTCTGTCTGTTAAGGTTAGGAGTGATCGAGATTTTGATCTGCCAATTTTTCCATATGGTGAGTTCCTTTGGCTGCTTGGGAAGATCCTCATCCTTCCAAGAATGCAGAGCTAACGATTCTTGGAGATTATTGGTGAAGTTGTTCCAGATCAGTCCAGAGGAGTGGATTGGTTCTTGAAGATTCTTTTGTTTCATTCTTTCCACAGAGACCAGAAGAGAAAGCCTGGAATGTGTTGCCAAAGAGTGTTGAGAAGAGAGCTGCTGTATGGATGTCTGGGCCAGTGGCGCATGATACTATTTAAGTCCCCTTTCGGTTTGCTTTTTTGACATCTAAAGCATACCTTATCCCATAGAGTGTTGGCTACTTTACAGGAGAGCATGAGATGTTGGATCGTTTCGCTGTCGTTCTCACAGTTTGGACATTGAGAGGGGCAGCAGAATCCTCGCTTGAGCAAGTTGTCCCAAGTGAGGATTTTTTTGTGACTGAGTAACCAAAGAAACATTGAGACTTTTGGCCATGTACCAGGTGCCCAAAAAAATTTCCAGATCGGATCACGTGGAAGAGGGGCTGGCTGCATAAGAGAGTAGGCCTCTTTTGTAGTGAAAGTGCCTCTAGTTGAGTATCCCCATCGAAGAATATCTGGTTCCTCAGAGTATCTGATTTTCCGATGATTTAGTTCCTCACCGAGAGGTTCCCAAGTGTTGTCCTGAGTGAGAGGAGAGATATGGGAAGGATGTTTCCATTTCCATTTGCGGGAGCCCAACACTGGCTTACTTTGATTTCCTCCAATCCCTCAATTCTTCTACCATTGATGTGGGTGAGAGTATCGATCAGCTTTGGGTTTTGCTTCCAGGAGTCTTCCCAGAATCTGGATGCATGCCCATTGCGAATTTCCAAGAAGCTGTGCTACTGGATGAGGGCAAAGTGCTGCTTGGCAGCGTTCCATATAAGGGATCCAGCACTGCTGGGGGAGAGCCTGATCAGGTCTTTAGGTGGCATGTTGTTAGCGTACTTGGTAGTCCAGAGCCGAGCCCATGGTGTGTGAGACTTACGAGCCAATTCCACCACAGTCGGGCTCCCATGACTTCATTACTGTGAAGAGGATCCCTGAGCCTGAGTCCTCCTGCATCTTTAGGGGAGCAAACCGAGTTCCAATTGACTAAGGCCCATTTTCGATTCTGATTTGAAGACCCCCAAAGGAATCGACGTTGCAAGATCTTGATCTTCTTAAGCACCCATTTCGGAGCTGCCAGAACGGAGAAGAGATAGAGGGGCATGGATTGAAGAACTGCTTTGATGAGGACAAGTTTGCTGGCCAAGTTGAGAGTTCTGAAGGTCCAAGAGGAGAGCCGGGCTTCCAGTTTTTCCAACAGAAGATTCCAAGAGGAATGTTTGATGGCCAAATCAATGAGTGGAGCACCCAGGTATTTGGCTGGGAGGAGTGCAGTGGAGAAGCCAAGAATGTGGGCGATGCTAGCTTGGGTTATAGGAGGAGTGTTAAAGAAGAAGAGCTGGGATTTCAAGTCATTGACAGTCATGCCAAAGGCTACAGAGAAAAGGTTCAGAATGGCTTTAAAGGAGCGTGCTTCTTGGACGGAAGGGAATACAAAGAGCATATTATCGTCAACAAATTGCTGATGGGTTGTGGTGGGAGAGCCAGGCAGGGAGATTCCATGAAGTTGTCGAGATTGGACAGCATGATGAATAAGTCTGCTAAGGCCTTCAGATATGAGAACGAAAATAAAAGGGGACAGAGGGTCTCCTTGTCTAATGCCTCGAGATGGCAAGAAAGGAGTGGAGGGGATTCCATTGATTAAAATGGAATAGAGTGGAGTTGAGATGAGGCTCATTATCCATCTTATCCACATCTGATCGAATCCAAAAGCCCTGATAATGTGCTGAATATAACGCCAACATAGTTTATCAAAAGCTTTAGATAGATCTATTTTGAGGAGCATACCTGGCTTCTTGGCGCTTTTGAGAGAGTGACTAACTTCATGAGTTAAAATAATGCCATCCAGAATTTGGCGTCCTTCCACATATCCCGTTTGCTCTGGCAAGATCAGAAGTGGAAGAAGAGGTTTAAGTCTGTTGGTGATGACTTTTGATATGACTTTATAAATCACATTGCCGAGAGAAATTGGTCGGTACTTTTCAGGAGTGCTCGAGTGCTCTTCTTTTGGTACCAAAGCTATGAAGGTTGCATTCAGATATGGGAGAAGCCAATGTGAGGCTCTTGACTCCTCAACCAACTACCAAATTTCCATTTTGATAAGATCCCAGAAATGATGGAAGAAATTAGAGGTGAAGCCATTGGGTCCAGGCGCCTTTCCGTCCTTAGATTGAGCCATTGTTGTTTCAACTTCAAGGAGGGAGACTGGGCGTAGTAACATCTGGTTGTGCTCTGCAGTGACAAGCCTGGGAATCAACTGGGAGATTTTGTCGATGGCTGGTTGCCTGTCTATATTGCTCTCTTCTTGTTGGATTCTTTTGAAGTGGTTCAGGAGCACTTGCTGGATTTCCTCATGTTGCTCCACTTGTTCTCCTTGCTGATTCGTGATGTGTACGATGCGATTTTTCATTCTACGTTGAACAGTGGACCTGTGGAAGAATTTTGTGTTTTTTTCACCCTTCTTTAACCAGCGTATTCTAGATTTTTGTTTCCACAAGATTTCCTCCTGTTTGTGCCTCTCTTCCAGCTGCCTTTGTAGATCCTATTCTGTGGCTGCCAGGTGTTCAGTTCTTCCTTCTTGGATGATTTTTTGTTGTGTTTCTTCCATTTTGTTCTCTAGGAGCTTTATCTCCTGAAATATGTTCCCAAATACCGAGTGGTTCCAATCTTTGATGATCAATTTGAGATGTTTTAGCTTTTGCTAGAATTTGTACATTCTCGACCCTTCTGGAGGATTGAAGTTGTTCCAAGCCTTAGTGACCATGGCTTTGAATGAGGGATGAGAGAGCTAGAAAGCTTCAAATTTGAAGGGTGTTTTGTACTGCTTGCCAATATTCTTCCAATGAAGCGAAATGGGCCAATGATCCGATCCTGCCAGCGGAAGAATTGAAGCAGAAAGATCGCCCCCTAAATAGATGGTGTTGTCTGATATGAGGAATCGGTCCAATTTTGAGGCGATCTGCTGATTACCAGTCCTCCTGTTGTTCTATGTAAATGTGTCGTTGGAGAAGGGGAGGTCAATGAGCCAAATATTGGATATGAAGTCTTTGAAGTGAGAGCTTTCTAGATCTAATCGTGACCTTCCGCCATTCTTTTCCTCCATCTTGGTGATCATGTTGAATTCCCCTACTGCAATCCAGAGAGGGTATGTTCTGTGAGAATTTAGAATTTCCATGGTGTTAAGCAGCTCTATTTTCCTGGCAGAGTCCTGGGGAAAATAGACATTTGATAGGTGCCCATGTATGTTTGTGCCAATGGGGTGAAAGGTAGCCTGAATCAGATTATGCGCTGCATGAAAGTTTGTTATTGCAATGGACTGTGTGTCCCAAGCTATTGCAAGTCCTCTGGAGGTGCCAGAGGCATCAACTGCAACTGAGCTGTAGCTAGGCCAAACCTTGGATAAAATTGAGCCTAGAGCCTCACTATTACATTTTGTTTCTTGAAGAAAGAGAATATTTGGTCTTTCCTTCTGAATCATGTTTTTGATCATTTTGTGCTTTCCAGGGCTATTGAGCCCTCTAATATTCCATGAGATGAGCTTCATGGAGAACTGTTTAGAAGGGGTTTGAAAAACCTTGTTAGCTTGGGGTATAGCCCAGAATTCACCAACGTCTCCCCTACAGTGATGGTGCATTGCCAGTCTGGTTTGCGACCTCTTTTTTTGGAATCTTTTGTGACCTTTAGGCTGTCCCAATGGCTGCCCGACTGTACTCCTAGTCTCTTTTGCTGTTGAACTCTGGTTAGGACCATTTCAAGTTTATCAATTTGCTGCTGATTGATTTTGTCGAATTCCTTTCTTCTGCAGGCATCTTCTAGCCCAAGGATGTCAAGCTCCCCCAGGTCTATTCCTTCTGAGTCATCTTCCATGGGATTTTCTTGAATGCTGCTAGGATTCTCCTCAAGGGTAGCTTGAGATTTGGCTTGCGAATCATCAATGTCCATGAGGAAATTGTGCCAAGTCAGGAGCTTGGTTTCCGGATTAGTACTGGGCATGGAAAAATCGTTGGAAAGCTTGGCATTTTGGGGATGCATGGGGCCGATGGGATCGGGAATGTCTGAAGGAGTTGAGGGTTTAAGGGATGGATCAGTAGAGATAGGGATGGAATCTGAAGCTGGATCCGCGTTGGAGAGAATGGAAAAAATATTACTGGTTGATGGAACATTGGAGGAGGGGTTAGGTTTTTTACCCATCACAGAGGGTTTCTTGTTATGTTTTCGACGCGTAGGAACCTTGGTGAAGCCATCTTGTTCCATTTTGTCTTCTGCTCCTTTATTCTGAGCTTGAGATTTAAGGGGGCAATCCCTGAACAAGTGCCCATGAGCATGACACCTGTGACACCTGAAAGGAACATGTTCATACTCTAAAGGTTGGATCCATTCGAAATCATCATGATATATACTTACCGCATCAGGCAGGGCCTTGTCCAAGTGCATGTAGACACAGATTCTTGCATAGGAGGTATATCGGCGGAGCTTTGCCTCTTCTACTATCTTTATAAACTCTCCAAGTCCTTTGCCAATTTCTTGGAGAGAGTCTTCATCCCAGTATTCAAGTGGCAGCGAGTATAGGCGGATCCAAACTGGAGCCCAGTTGAAGCTTTCTTTATCTGGGTTGAAGCGTTCCACCCAGTTTCTGAGATATAACCCCGCTGAGTTGAAAAAATAGGGCCCTTCATCCATAACCTTGTTTCGATCCTCAATGCAGTTGAAGACTGCCGTGAAAAACCTTTTCGGTCCCAGCTGGCGCGTAACATGTCCCTTGGGCTTCCATTTGGAAGCAATCCATCCTTGGAGAGCTTTTTCAGTTGGCCAGAAGCTGATGAATTTTCCGATCAGGGCATGATCCCTCATGTATTGGATTCGTGCGTTTATACGATGGCTTGGCAGATCAATATTAGGCCTTTCTGGAGCTATGGGTTTGCAGGTGGAGGAAGAGGGAGCCACCGCATCCTGCCGATTCTGCGTGGTCGGCATCTGAGGCGCTGCCGCTTCCTGTTTACTATCAGCGGTTTCCTTGCTTGGATCAAGATTAGTGCGGGTTCCTTCATTTTTTGTAGGGGGGGGGGTGACCTGCCCACCGCCCCCCCCCGAGCTTGTATCCATGGTTGGTTACCAAGCACTGTGCGTAGGACGAATAAGCTCTGTCACAGCAGAGCAGGTCTGCAAAGATTCTAGGGTTTCTGCAGCGTAAACCTAGAATTCCTTTCTCTCATCACGTTCTCTCCATGATCCGTCATGGATTACCACATCGGGCTTCTAAATGTTACTTTCTGCCTTCATTTTACTTTTTACAGGGGTCCACACCTTTAATGAAGAAAAAGTGTGTTTAGCTCTGCATGATTTAGAACAAATAGGTGCAGCAGCACAGGAAATGTTAAGAGAAAGTGCGGTACAAGTGTTTTTAAGACTTTTAGGAGCTTTTCTCTCAATTTCAAGGCTTGATTTTAGGAACTTTGATCTTGTATACTTCTAAGGGAGTAATACATGATTAATGATGAACCCATATAGACACTAAAACGTCATGGTGAAAAATTTCAGTGTAATAAATTGCCCCATAAAGTGCGAAGTCTTAGAGCATTCGAAGAGTGATGTGCTTTATCATTTCAAGGATTAGCTTGTGGAAACCCCAGTCAGAATCCTGTAAAAACATTCAATGCAAAACACATATATATATATATATATATATATATATATATATATATATATATCATCACTGAGGTAGGAATTCCCATACTCAGATCAAAAAATAACTAAACTTGTTCTGATACAGAAATGGTTTTAATATTACATCAATAGTGTAGACACAACATGGACACAGCCATCTGTAATGAATAGTCTACTGAATAATGAATAATAAAAATCCTCGCAGCCTGGATGGTGGAAACTAGATCCAGGTTCTTGATTTTTGATTCCCAAACTAGTACGATTCTATCCATGCGATTAAATGTGTCGAAGTCGAACATGGTAGAACCCACTTGATTACCAGTCAATGATGTGAAATATTAACAAGTGTGAGAGAAACCACAAATAATGACAATGACTCTCAAAGTACTTAGTACAATCCATGAAATGTGAATAAGTGATATGAAGTTGAACATTTCATGGAATCATTCGATTGAAGGTCAATGATGCAACCTATCGTCAAAGGAGAAAAACGTGCCATTAAGGCATGCAGATTCCAAGGTACTGACGGATTCTAGATCAACTTCCTAGATGATAAGCTGTCGTCGATAAAAAATGATCCATCGTAAGAAAGCTCACGACACAAAATCATAGATCAAGTTTTGAAGAAATTTTTTGCAAGGACTGACTCAGGGATGGTCAACGCAAATGGAGACAAATCTTTGCAGATGAATGGTTTTCTTGACTGTCCTCTTTAACACATAACGACATTGCAAATGGTTTGGTAACAATTTCCCTAAGCTAATACCCAGAAACTGGTTGAAGACCTTTAATGTGGTTTGATTAACTGATAGGCAAAGGATTTTCCTAACCCAGGTAGAAGTGTGACAAAAAGTGTCATGTTCAAGAGTGGTATACTTCTTTTAAATCAAAGTGTAACAAATGGATTCGTTTTCTCTCTTTTTCCCCCACCATTTCTGGCAAGTACCTCTTTATTTTTGACAAGATTGAGGAGGATAACATTTGCTTGTTTATAATCTCATCCTTTGGATGAGTCCAACCTAGTTTAAAATCGAACCCTAAGAAGGAGTGGTCCATTCTTGTTTGTAATTGACAGGTCCTTTACTGTTAAATTTTAACGAGTCTAGTATAGGAGAAACTCAGTGTTTTTCATTTTTAGGGAGTCAGAAGAAACAACTTAAGAAAAATCCATGGATGTACTTTTTCATAATTTTAGTCTCTCAGGCCCGAAAAAGGATAAAATAATGCGGGAGAGAACTCTATTGACCATGATTAGTCAACGTATACCTTTTTCGTAAATAGTCCATTTCATTCTAGAAAAGGAGTAAACTTATACTGAAGGGACAAATGTTCATTTCATTTAACGAGTTCGAATAGTCAAGTACTTGGCAATCTTTTCATATTTAGAGAGTCTGAAAAGGGCTAAAAAGAGGACTCCATGGTTTCTCTTTTTCGTAAATTTTTAAGAGCCGGAAAAAGTGATAAAAGTATAATCTTCATCAAAAATGACCATTTCACCCGAAAAATCAGGTATTCTGCACAAAAACTGAAAAAATTAAATGTACCTACTTCTAATAAAATAAAAATATTTCGAAAAACCATCTCTTTAATGTGAAAAATAGACAAAAGTAAATTTCATTTATTCGAAAAAACTTATAAAAAGGAGTTTTCCAAAATCATTTTTACCATTTGAGTTCAGAGTGAAAGTTTGAGAGCTTTTGGAAAAAAACGCTCCAGAGAAGATTCCAGACAAACCAACCATTCAAATCGAAAACCATCTACTCTAGGTAATCCACATTCTCTTTTCCTTGCTTTTCATCCATTCATTTCCTTAATTTAGGGTTTAAAATTCATTTTTGGGGAAGAAATAGGTTCAAAATTTCGCTCACAGGGGTCCGCAGGTAAGACACACGGTACCTATGGACCCTGACATTTTCTTACAAAGAAAAATGTTGTGGTCCCGCACTTTTAGTACAGAGCTTGTGCATAGTTATGCACTATCTCTGATCAAAAAGTGCAGAGGTGCTGTGAAGAATATAAAAGCACATTTTCTCTCCAAATTACCCAAAATTCTCTTTTTAAAATGATTCTAATCTTTCATTTTGTTCATTGTAAGATATTTACAATGCTTATCTGGTGAGAACGTGAACACGAGGAGGTGGATGAAGTTGCGATGATTCATCCACCTACATTAAAAGTTTTGAGAGCATGCAGGTTATTTAAATTCTGGGCTATTCAGGGCATGAGAGCCCAAGTAGACTTACTCACTTGGTTGGTAAACAAGTGGGATGTACAGGACCAGTGCTTTGTGATTAGAGGCAACCAGCTCAAAATCAAGCTGGAGGACATATACTTTCTGACTAGTTTGTCTAAAAGAGGCAAACCAATTTCTCTATTTGGGGCTAGGCCAGGTGGCTAGTCTGTCATTAGCCTGCAACTAGAGTTCTGCAATGATGAGGCCGATCCTAAAGACAAAAGGATTGATATCAAAACCATCATCCATACTGAGTTGAAAGTAGTTACATTTACTGTAACCATATTATGTGCAAGTGCAACTTTACATGTTGCTACTGGATCTCAAATGCGGATTGCAGTGGATGATTTCTGAGGCACCATCTTCAATTGGTGTGAGGTAGTGTTGGCCAATATCAAAGGCCAACTAACTAGAGCAAAGAACAAGAAGTTGAATAACTTCGGATATGGATCGATTGTGGTTACTTTTTCTCTAGAGAGGATTCCTCTACTGGCCCTGTAACATATTCCAGTTGATCATGGTACAGTCCGAGAGCCTCGAAGGTCTGATGGGTTGCATTGATGGCTCATCACAGCGAGGGTATAGATATTGTTCGATTTCCCCCAGCCTACTTCCGTTGGTTAGAGAACCAACTCTTCGTGATAGAATACTTCCCTTATGCCAGGATGGATTACCGCAATGATCAGGATATGTCACTTCCTTTGGGAGCTGAGTGGCATAACTCAGGTAAAAACCACTTTTGACATGTTCTAAATTCTAATTTTTACTTTTTTTTTAAAATCATCCACAAATGATAAAAATTTCAAATGCAGATGTGGGTCCACGTCGACTAGTCACTCTCTACCCCTTTAAGAGGAGGCAAAGAGATGCAACTGCAGCATCACCACCACCACAGGATCAGACAGAAGAGATCCTTACTGATTTGGAACACCATCTGGAATGACTAACTATGGACATCCCAGAGACTACCATAGACAACATTCCACTTCACTTGCAGAGATATGTCACTGGGGTTCCTGGACCGTTCAGGAGATTCCTGAGTAGGGTGGCATGAGCTGTAGTATGTTATCGTGATCATTACCATAGATAGTGGATGATCGACTGTATAGACTCATATCATTTTTTGTATCACTTTTTTCCTAATCATAAGGCGTTTTGAACCTATGATCGAGGATGATGTACTATTTTTTTGAAACACTACTCTATGCTATGATATACTACTATTTTCAGTTACCTGTCCAACATGTTATTGAATGTTATTTTGATTTACTTCTTTCATTATCAAAAATGTCTATTTATAACACTAGAAGCTATTACATCTACTAATGTGTTTAAATTTATTGGAATGTGTTGATACTCAATATAATGAAATTCTCATTCCAAGAGACGAACTTTCGAAAATAATCTTAACAAAACTGGGTTTTTAATTGCATACACTCGATTTAATTGTAATACAACAAGTTCAGAATCTAACCTAACGACCAAACTCCGAATTCCAAATGAAATGGATTCAGACAATAACTCAATAACTGAGCTATATTTTGCAATATTATTTGCCGTTTGACCGAGGCTTACCCCATGCATAGATACTAACTCGTCAGTGGGTGAATAAATAACTCAAGCTACGGAAGAAATGTTCCGTGTACTATGACAAGCACCATCAACAAAACCAATGTATGTTTGAAAAGACGTCGACATCTACAATATCAAGAATAATCCAGATAAGTAGGAATAATAGTAAAAGCACACTTAAGCTAGGCACACGTTTCTAATCTACAACACACTAGCTAGAAAATAACTAATATACAGGAAAGAACTCCACACAAGAATCAAGTGTAATATCTCTTCAGATAAAGCCCATTTATGGGTTTGCCTAAAGAGACCCCGTCAAAATAAATCAATTCATAGGCCCCTCTTGCAAGCTGTCGCTTGACAATATAAGGACCATGCCACATGGGTTCGAATTTCTCAGCCCCTAGCTTATCGTTAGCTTGATCATATACCAAAACTAGGTCTCCTTCTGAAAAAATACGAGGTGTAACATTTCTATCATATTGAGCTTTCATTCGTTTCGCATGAGCCTCGGTAGCTAATGCAGCAGTGCGCTGATTCTCATCTAATTGAGCTAAGTACAAAAAGTGTTTTTCCTCCTCTGAGGTAGCTGGTAGTAACTCTATGGCTAGTTGGAGTGACGATATCTCGCATTCAATCGGTAATACCGCTTCTAAACCATAAAATAGTTGAAAAGGGGTAAAACCTGTTGATGTTTTTTCTGAGGTTCGATATGCCCAAAGCGCTGAAAAAATCATGGTATGCCAATTTGATTTATGAATTCTAATGATTCGTTTGATCATGGTGACTAAAAATTTATTAATCACTTCAACCAGACCATTAGCCTGCAGATAATATGGTGTAGAACTGTCATGGCACAGGCAAAGTTGGTCAGTTAGCTCGGTCATCATGATGTTTTGAAAATGACTCCCATGGTCAGTAATTATCGCTTGGGGTACACCAGAACAAGCAATCACATGATTGAACACGAAAGTAGTTGCAGTTTTTCCATCTGCTGCAAATGTAGGCATCGCCTTGGCCCACTTGGTAAAATAATCTATTGTGAGAATAATATAACCATGCCCCCCAACCGAGTGAGGGTTACATGTAATGAAGTCAATGCCCCATTTTGCAAAAGGACCGATAGCAATTATAGGGTGAAGAAGAGCAGGTGGTGCATGCATCTTTCAATCAAAGATTTGACAATTATGGCATTTTCGGATCGCATAAATACAATATATAAATAAGGACGACCAAAAATAACTAGTGCTCAATAAATTTTGGGCTATGGCATACCCAGACATATGACTGCCACATGCTCCAGAGTGATAGTCATTTAAAACCTTTTCAGCTTCTTCATGGGTGAGACAATGTCGAAAAACAGAGTCCGCACCATGACGGTATAGTGTGTCGCTAACAATATGATATTGTTGAGACTAGAAACGGATTTTACATCGTTGTGACCATGAAATTTCAGGCCAAAAATATTGGGTCTGAAGATAAACGATGATATATCCATACCAATGATCAATGGTATTAATAAGAAACAAGGATTCATCCGCAATCAGTTGTTCCGCCACAGTTTCTGCATCAGTACGTGGGAAATCACACATAAGTTCAGCAAATATCAATGATTTCTTTAATTTTGATTTTCCAAATTCCAAGTCAAACTCCTGTAGGATAACAATCCATTTGGAGTATTTGCCCCCTAGCAATTGTTTGGTCAAAATATACATCATAGGGTTACAATCATAAATCATTGTTGTTTTGCGTAAAAGTATGTAATGATGAAAACTTTGGACAGCTTGAACGACTGCCAAGGCCAATTTCTCCACATGTGAATATTTGATTTCAGTCAGATGAAAATTGCGACTAAGATAGTAAATCACATGTTCACGATGGAATGCATCTTCTTGAACTAGAACCATTTCTATCGTGGAATCGGAAGCGGTGAGGTACAAAAAGTAATCCTGGTTGTAATTGGGAGGATGCGATAACGGTGCATGGGTCAACGCGTATTTAAGAGCATCAAAATATCGATCAATGATCTTGTCCCTAAAGAAACGAATATTTTGTTTTAAAAACCTAGTAAAACCTTTCGATAACTCGAAGTAGTTAGGAATGAATCAACATAAAAAGCTTGCTTTCCTTTGTAAACATTGGAGTTGGCGAAGAGTAGAAGGAGGAGGTAAATTGATGATAGCCTCAACCTTCGATGGATTGACACGAATGCCTACCTTTGAGAAAATAAATCCCAAAAATCGTCCAGATTGTACACAAAAAACACATTTGTGAGGATTCAAACGAATCTTATAATGCCTACATCGTATAAAAATGGCTTGTAAATGAGTGATATGATATTCTCTGTGCGAGGAATGAGCAGTAAAATCATCGAGGTAGGGTTGCACAATGTTTTTAATGTCATGAAATGCATAAGACATTGCCCTTTGAAAAGTGGTGCCAACATTCTTAAGTCCAAAAGGTAATTTGCAATAAGAAAAAGTCCCCCCATGGACAAATGAAAGCTGTTTTAGGTTGATCTGCAGAGAGTATGTTGATTTGATTGTAGCCAGAAAATCCATTAATGAACGAAAACATTTCACTTCCAGCACAATCGTCAATAATTTGATCGATATAAGGGGTTGGATAATTGTCTTTTGGACAAGCTCGATTTATATCCATATAATCGATACATAACCGTATTGTTCCTTGTTTTTTATTGACAGGAATGATATTAGATACCCAATCCGTTAACGGAATCGGACAAATAAAACCTGCACAAAGTAATTTTTCAACTTCGGCTTTAATAGCGGCAGCTTTTTGCGGATGTATCTGACGTAATCTCTGTCTGAGAGGTCTAGCATCTGGGTATGTCTTAATTTCATGAACAACAATCGACTGATCGATTCCTAGCATTTCTTCATATGACTAGGCAATCGGAATTCCTGAAATAGGGCTTTATATGCTTGGATTTCATCAATCGTACAAGAAGCACGTATATGAATGTATTCAACAATTCCTGGTTTTACTAAAATGTCAATGGGAACCATTGTAGAAATGTTTTCTAAATTCAATTCAGAATTGAAAGACGAGAGAGGATTCTGAGGTTCTTTGATGTAATCAGTAGTGAAAATGGAGGAAAAATCATTCTCAAAATGATTGAGATCAGGTAAAAATGAAGACCTATGATGTAGATCTTCCCATGGTAATTCATCGATAGACAAGAATTCACGAACATGTTCATCGGTATTGAATACTTGTTGACTAATATCCGAAATTGATGTCGAAGCTAAGCTCAATATTGAAAGTGACTCCTCATTGATCACATTCACTGGATCAGATTCAGTTGAAGGAGTATCAGAAAATGACTATACTGTCTGATATGCTAACTCGAAAGGACTCAAAGGCATTGCGCCATCGAAACAATCTAGTTCTGATTCTAAAGGTACTATCCAAGGATCATCAAAGGAAATAGTAATTGATGTAATCATATTGATATTATCAATAGGAGGCTGTACGTTGGGAGCAGGCAGGGAAAAAGTTCTTAGTAAAGAAGAATATTTAATTAACCCTACCCCAACATCCTTATAAGGGATATTCGATTTTCCAATATGTTGGATGCTATCAGTAGAGGCTGGGTCGGATGAATAATATGAGAGCTGATATATTTTAACGATCTTTCCTTTATGAGGAAACATGATGAGTTGAAAGACCGATGATACAACAAAAGTCATGGCATAAGACTAGCTGCGACCCAAGAGAAGGTTGTAATCCAGAGGGGCATCAACCACTTCCACATCCAGATTAACGGTTTTTCCTTCAACCTCTATTGGTAAATCCTATAAAATACCATACCGATGGAAACCTCTTCCATCAAAAGCTTTGAGGATAGTCGGCGATTGGTTAATTGTCGGGGAACCAAGTGATTTCCAACATTTTAATGACATAATACACGTAGAAGCCCCTTCATCAACAATAGTACGAAAGCAACGTTTGTTTTTTGCTATTATCGGAATTTGAAAAGCCATTTGATGGGGTAGGCGGGGTGTAAAATTCTCTAAATAAAATATCATGAGGTTCGAATCCTGGAGGTCTACAGCTCCTATTCCTGACAATAGTAATTTTCTTTGGGCTGGACATGATTGCAGCACTTCCAAAGTCGACATTGTTGAAGGGGAAATTGCCAAGTCTTCAAGAATATTGTAATTCTGAGCAGCTCTCACATGTTGATTGAAAGCTAATTTACGAAGTACACCTTTAGCAAGCAGTTTGATTACTAAGTCAAGATTTTTTTTCTCAATCTAGAGTGGATCAGAAACTGAGGGAGATGTAGTTGATGTTGAATTAGAACTTTCTGCTTCTTTTCCACCAACAAGATTTTTACTACCATAATCTTGTGATTGCGTCGCAACCATTAAGATATCTTCTAGCATATTTGAGGAAGATCCAATCATGTTACTATCATGAGCAGGAAAGGGATCCTTTAAGACAGCAGGTATGGACGAACCCTTAACGAATTTCGATACCTCGGCTCTATGTGGGAACTCTTTTGTAAAATGATCCTCATCATAGATCAGACAAGGATAATGAGGTTCTCATTTATTGTCAGTTGGTTCAGTTTTATCGTTTTTATCTTTTGAAGATTTTTTGTTTTTATTCTTACCTTTCTTCTTACCACCAGTTTTAGGTTTGGCTGTAGATAATTCTACAACATGAATATCGGTGGAAGTTTCAACGAAAGAATCTCCTTTCGGTGAATCGGGTAAAGTTATAATAGGAGAAGTCATCTTGGAAGATTTCTTCTTACCTTTGCTAGTGTTAACAGAACCAATTACACCATCAGTGGCATGAGACCCTGAAGGAGTCGTAGTTAATTGACTAGGTCTTGGTAAATCATAAATTTTCTCATACAAAGTACCTAACTGTGTGTAAACAAGGTCAAGAAGACAATAACATGGTGTGTTGCAGATGTACCCATGTATGATGGATTGATGGTTTCCTAGGTGAGGACATATTGATGTGCCCAGATTTGTGCAATAGCTCCTCTACTACAGAAGAAAAGGGCAGATTGGTGGATTCCATGGGAATTCATGTGTAAGGGTCTCCCAAGTGTGGAGATGCTCTAAATAGGAGCAGATGCTACAACATGGACTTGGTCTCTTGTGGATTTTTGGAGGGCAGCGTGAGAGAGGACCAAGTGTGGACAAGATTGGGCACTTATGGTCTGTTGGAGGATAGTGTGATAGTGTCCATGTTGGTGCCAAAGTGCAACATCTTGATGGAAAAAGGTGACTTCTAGCCTAGAAGTTGATGAGCTCAAGTGTCTGATCAACCAAGAGTAGGATTGTGGAGCTAGAGACTTGTATGTGGAGACGGACTTCTACAAAAGATGATGGGAAGTCCTCCTAGCCCATGTTCATTGTAGGAGATGGACATATTGCAGTGATAGGTGGAAACCCTCTATACCCTATGTTTGTCTTCATTGTAGCAATGCGGGAATGCCATAGTAGGTTGAAGTCCCTAAGTAGTTGAGGAGCAACAATGGGTAGGTTGAGAGTTGTTCACAAGTGGAGCTTTAAAAAAATTGACACGAGTCTCAATGTGTTGTGCCCTTGATGGATGAAGGGATAACTAGAGAGTAGACTAGATCACCGAGGTTCAGTGGAAAAATGGAATTAGAACATTGATAGAGGCAGGAGTTGTAGATCAGGAGCCGAATCACCCGGAAGGTACATGGTACGACTGCGAGGAGCTGTGGAAGAATACTATAGCCAGATGGTCTGAGTATTTTGTTTTGTATCGTGTACTAGTGGGTGTATGAGGGCCATTATCCCTGTTATGGGAGACTTAGACTGTTGTATTATATGTTGTTAATATAATGAAGTTAGGTTGAAAAATAAAAAAAATTTCTATATTTTGTGAATATGTTAATAATGTTGTTTATATTCCATTATGAAAAGTAGTTACGTTGAGATTATTGGTTTGGTAGCATCAGATATTTTAAGACTCTATCCTAGACCCAAGGCCATGGAAATTATACTTGGTATTAGAGCGTATCTGAGCTATTTTTAAGGTCAGTGAATTAGAGTATGCACATCAAAGCAACTCAAAGGGAGTTATCGATGTATATATCATGGAGTAGAGGGTTTAGCTGAAGACATGGAGATGTGGTCTTAACAGGTTACATGGCGAGATGGTCTGGGAGATCTGGTAGAATGGTGGTGAGCTTGGTGAACAACAGTTTGTTGTAGGGCAGACTACTGATTGTGGATTTCCATTGATTTTTCATTGATGGTTGGGACAACTCGAGGGTTTCTTTGGCATGGATGAGATCAAGTTGATCGAGATGGATTCATGTGATGGACTACATATTGGCAGGCTAGAGTCTTCATCATATTGTGGTGTTGCATATTTGAGATTGGAGGGATTTTCATGAGTGGTATTTGATCCAGGAGGATGAATTCTTGTAGGACTAAGCCAATGTAGATCATGTAGGCTCAGAGGTAGTCTAGCCTTAAAGGGAGCAGCCCTACGGAGGTTTGAGATCTTTAGGTTCAGATGCGATGAGGCAGAGACATTACCGATATTTCCGAGTTCATTTACAGGGCATGTTACAATAATCGATGTCAGAACGCATCCGTATGAGACATTCTTTCTGATACAACAGGGATTTCACCTGCTTCACACCGCACCACATTCAATGGCGGCGCAGCCTTTTGGTCGAGTGTGCTAACGCACCCATCAATCGATCAATCACGAAGGACTTAAACTTGTCCGTGATTCCAGTCATTCTTTATATACGTAATTACGTAATGACTCGATAACAGTAATTCGATATATGTCATTCTGCCTGTCTACCACCGAGCAGCCGATGCTGCTATAATGATATGAGCATTGAATATGCATAGCGACATAAGGTGAATATTATATATGTAATTATGTAATGACTTGATAGCGGTAATTTGATATATGTCTACCGAGCAGCCGATTCTGCTTCATATTGGATTCACGCCATTAGAGACGCTTTAGCAAATCATGCATATATTATATATGTAATTATGTGATCGAATTCATTATTCGATCGATGGAGCGTGAATGCATATATTATATATGTAATTATGCTTTATCGAATCCAATCACCATACTTATCTATTTGTTCCCCCACCCAATAATGCAACACTTCTTCAACTTTGACTTACTATTTGAGTTGTTTCCCTTGGTGGCACTTTGGTGAGGAATCGAACTCTCAACAAGATGGAGAGGAACATCTTTCCCCTGCCTCTTGTCATCTTCATTACACTAGTGTATTGAGTGAAACCAGACTAGTGTATCGCGTAACCGGGGGGATATACAGATGGAAGCGCCTAACCTGGGAGGGAAAGTCACGTACCACCCACACCCACGGTTGGAGGAGCTACTGATTAGAAATTAGTTCCTATATTAGCACCGGTTGAACCCCCTGTAGCTCCTCTACTAGTTCATTAGGCAGGCCATCCCTGCACTTGACACGGCTTTGGCAACTAACACATCATCAGCGAGCATAACCACAGTGGAACCTCAAACCCACAGTTAGTTCCAACTACCTGCTTGCTGATCGATCTCTCTTAATGCTTGCCTGAGATCTCTACCTCTTTATTAGTTCTAGCGCTAATAATAATGGAGGAGTTATTTTGGGAAAATTTTAGTGTTATGTAATTCTAGTGATCAGTTGTAATTATTGGAGTTGAGTTAGACATATAGTTATTTGAAAGTTAGGGTGACTACTTCCATGCTTCCCAGTATAACAAGAAACTTAAAAGTCATGTTACCAAATGTTCTTGTACTACCTATATTTTTTCAATACTCACATTATGTGTCCAAGAATAATCCGAAATGGAATAGAGAGGCACAATAGTCAATAAGGGTAATGAAAACGAGGTGTATTAGGGGGAGGTAGGGTAAGGAACACATAATTCCAATGAGAGTAAATAAGAGGAAAATTCTTTGACCTCGAGAAGCAAAAAATCCCCCAATATAAGAGTATTGTGTTTGGCTAATAATGAATCAAAGGTAGTAACTTTTTTGGAATGATTAAGTAGACATTGAATTTTCAAGTCAAGAAACAATGTTCAATAAAGTCTACATGTTCCTTGCATAGTGCAAAGTGGTGAGAGATATGAAATTCAAATGAAATTATGAAATTAGAATATGGTGATTGTTTGGAACTATCCACCTCTAAGCTTGATTTGGGATTCTTGGGTAGCAATAATATAGTAGGAAATTCATGTTTCAAGAAGCATTCAAAGATTTTTGTTTTTTAATTTGGCTCATTGTGATGAAACTTAAAAATAAATATCTTGTTAATGTAACACTCGATAAAATATTTTTTAGAAACATATATTATATAAATAAATTCTTATTAAATTATTAAATTATTTAACTAATACTAACTTAGTTAGAAAGGCAAGTGGGTTTGATTGTGAGGAAAACTCCATAGTTAAGCGCGCTTGAGTCAGAGGCGATCTGGGATGGATGACCTCCCGAGAAGTCCTGGTTTGCCCAGTGGAAACCCCAGAAGTGATGATTGACGTTATGTGATTCATTTCACTAGTTTCAATCCCACTTCTTCATCCATGTGAACATCACTCGATGCAATTCAGTTGAATCCCAAAAAATGATATATAATATAATGCACTGTGAAAACCCCTCAATACTTAAATACAAAGAGTGAAGGGAGCTCTACTTGAATGATTCATGAGGCACAATACTTGCTAAGGTTTTTCAAATGGGGCAGCAAGCTAAGTGGGCTTGATTGTGGGGGAAAATCCACAATTAAGCGCGCTTGAACTAGAGACGATCTAGTATGGGTGACCTCCTCGGAAGTCCTTGATACCAGGCGTAAGCCCTGGAAGTGATGATTGATGCTATGTGATTCATTTCACTAGTTTCAATCCCACTTCTTCACTCCTGTGAGCATCACCTGATGCACGATGCAATGAGTGCTAAGTGGACTATTCAAAAATCATGAGAAATTTGTCAGCTATGACTACCTCTCATGACCTCTCATGGAAATGATCATAAGTGAATGACTTAGTTAACTGATCCAGGTGGATATCGGTGGGTGGTCCATTTGGACCCACACCATCAATTCTTTTCGTTTTTACAGTTTTGGCGCTTCATATCCTAGGGTTAGGTTATTGGATGTTTCAGGTTTACATTGTTTCTCAACAATAAATAGGCATGTGAGCCTCATTGTAACACAGTGGAGGAGCATGTAGCCGTTACATCTCTTCTCAAAGATACGCTACCAGTGCCCTCGCTCATCTATTTACATTATGTCTGTAATAGGCCTTCGAGCCTCAATGTAAAATCAGAGGCCTGCAGCCGCCACATCTCTTCTCAGAGATAAGCCTACCAATGCCCTAGTTGTTTATTTTTATTATGTCTGTAACCCTGTTTCAGTCATTTGTTATTAATAAAATGAAGCATTATTTCCGTTGCATCTCTGTGTTTATGATTATATGTGTAATATCTAAATCATTAACACAGTTGAATCCCAAAAAATGATATCTAATATAATGTGATGTGAAAATCTCTCAATACTTAAATACTGACATGCTTAATATTAATACTAACATAGTATTCAAATTAATAAAAATACATAATGTAATTCACTAACTCATTATAAAATTTAAATTTTTAAATTTTTATAAAAATCATAATTTTAATACAACTTCACCCTCCATTCCGATAAATTGAGGAACTTTGTCCTTTCCAAATTATCTTTAAAGTCTTTAGTAATAGATAGATGGAAAAAAAACTTGCCATATTTTAAACCAACTCATCGGAGCTCTCAAATCTCTCTATTTCATGCAAATTAATTTCATTTACGTTTATTTGAGTACAACGTAGCTAATTCAATTTATGTTTAATGTTATAATCAAACTTAAAAGTTGGACCAAAACAAGTGACGAGGAATAGGAGCATGACGAAATACGTCTCGGTAGATGGGTGCGAAGCTTCTTTAGGGTTTGTTAGTTGGATGGAAATTTATGTAAAGTGATGTTTGAAAGAAAATTAGTCCATACGAATTTCAAAGCTTAAATAGTTAATCTAAACGGCTCAGCCCGCCACTCGTACAGTAATTCTTTTTAATTTTCATTTACTTAAATTTTTATAAATAAGAAATTGACCACATCATGTGTCTACCTTATTTTTTTTTTTTTACTTAAATTATCCGATTAACATAAATAAATACTTAAATTATAAGATTAACATAAATAAATATAGTATAATATTTATATACACACAAAACTTGTTACATGGTTTTATATGGTTTTATTTTATTTATATATGTGAAAGTTTTCAAAATTATTATTATGAATAGAAAGGACAATTTATTGATCAAGATTATACAATAGTACAATGATATTAGTAAATGTGGTTGATATGTATTGAAAGTGTCATTTTTCATCATTTATATGCTTATCAATATAATTAATATTATTTATTATATATTGATATTATTATTAGTATTATTTGTATTAAAAATGTTAATGTAATAAGTAATATTAATGTTATTAATATTAAAGTAATATAAAACATAAAATCTAATTTTAATTTAATTTGTAAACATTAACTTTATTAATGTTATGTAAGTCTTTAAATATGTCAAACATTGTCTATAACAAACTATTTTTTTTAAATTATAAATTTGAGTTAGAATAAAAAAAAAAATTAGTAGAGAAATATGTATACATCTCCAACTAGTTTCAAACTAATATATTCTTAGAAAAAATGAACAATGTTAAACCAAAATTTATAGTTACAGAGAAGTGCCATTAAGATTACACCATACCTCTTCGAGAAGCAAAAAATCGAGTAAGTGAAATCTTGGAGCAGATTTAGCATCTCTATGTACTTTCGATGCACCCACCACTATATACTTTTATTCTAGATGACTCCAATCAAGCATCCACAAATACCACTTTTTATTGAATCAATAGTTTCCATCAAAACAAAAGTAAAATTCGCTTATGTTACACACACGAATATTTCGTTTCATTTTTTTGGACAAATATTAGTTTTGTGCAATGTTTGGAGTTGAGCGGGTGCTCAAGTACACTGTTATAAGCACTATTTATGCAACCTAATCGACGCAGCATGGGTGCAGTGTGGACATGCACTCAATCACCACTCCAAATGAAGCAGAGTTGAAGTGCTATAATTTTTTCATAAATTATGACACCAACCACATTTCATGAATTGTTTTTTAATAAATTAAATATAGGAGCATGCCAAAGAAACTGAAAAATGAAATACATACCATCTATACTATCTATCAAATCATGTATAAGACGAAGAATATTCCTAGATTATCAAATCTTGGTCATTCATAATTTAAAATTTTGAAATATCTCAAGCCTAGTTCCAATATAGACCACACCTTTGGCGTAACTACAATACGTATCATATGTAGTTACACAAAATGATCACTTTTGGGTATTTGGTAATGATGATTTTTTTTTTTTTTGAGTTTGAGTTTGTATTAATCTATAATATCCTTGGATAAGGTGAATAGAAATTTATAAATATGTTTTGATTTTTATATTATTAATGGGGATCATAAAATATTAGTTAAATTTTTTTATTATTAATTGGAATTATAGGAATGCTCCTAGTGCACATGGTAATAGAGAGTGAATGACGTTGGTTTTGGGGGTTTGTAGGCATTTACAGGTAGTTTAATCGAGGAAAAGGGGAACATGACAGGATGGCAAAGCCTATTTTTCAAGATCCCATAGGTAGCCCTAGTCATAGGAGTATTTTCATTACTCACTTTGAATTCAAGCAATGAAGAGCTCTTCAAAACTGGTTTTCTAGGAGTTTGGGTGATGGTTTGAGGGAATCAAAAGGGTGTGTTGTCCCCCCCCCATGTTGGCACATAGTGATGGTGTGTCTTTTGTGGGGACGGCTAGTGAAAACCTTTGGGTCCCCCTTTCTTGCGGGGGGTTTACTCCTTCTGCTTCTGGGATGGAGCTTGAGGGATTTCAAGAATTTGGTCTTATGAACTTAGTGACCTTTTATCTGGGAGAGGTTTTATTTACCACTTCTAATGTGGGTGTTGGTATTCATCCTATGGGGCTGGTCTATAAGGCGAAGAGGATTTTCAGTTGATTTCGAGTAGACTGTTGAAGCATATTCATGTAGAAGGGGCTGGTGGAAAACCCCAACCTGTGCTATAAGTGGGTGAAAATTAGGTAAAGAGGGTTAGGGGTGAATAGGTCTCACATTCTCTAGCTAGCGGGTTGTCTGGTTCTACTCCTAAGCCAAAGAGGGACATGATCCTGAGAAATTCCAAAGGCTCAGCCAATTATCAACTAAGCTTGGGGGTTGAAATTGAAATGGACAGATCAAATAAACCATGACCAAATAAATGCTAAGTCACCTGAAAATCTTCAATCACTTTCTGACCACTTAGAATTTGGCAGATAGGTCCATAGTTGGCTTAGCTAGGGTTTTGAAATTTTTCATTCATACCTTCAAATAATGGCTTAGTTTCAAGATCTCCCAAATGGGTCAGTTCCCTCTAGATAATTTTTTTGTTCGAAAAAGGATGGATCTAAATAAAATTTGGATCCCATGAGGACACTGAAAGTATTTCCTGTTTGATATGGTCTATTGATTTGACCCCTGTCACGTTCAAATTCTAGAACCCGCTCTCCGACGCTAGAAGGGAGTGCCTTGATGTGGCTCCAATTTTTATTAGGATTCCTAGCTTACCCTCAAACATGTCATAACAAAAAGAGCTTTAAGGACCTTGGGAACAACCTTGGTGTTTTTTAAAAGAAGGCTTATCCTTCAAGGATACTAAGGACATGCCAATGTTTTGTATTCTGGTAAGTTGGATCTGCGAAATAGCCTAATATGAGATCATCAACATTGGTAAATGCATGGAAAGGCTTTAGGTGATGGACCATGAAAGGGTCCCATTTAGGTGTAAGCATTACCAAAAATATATATGGGCACATAGTTCATTGTTGTAACCTACCCTTATAAACAGGGCTATCACTATGTGGGGTCAAGAATAATATGGAGGTTTATTCAAAGGTGTATATAGGGGCTTTATTGAAGGATAGGGAGGTGGATTTGTTAAATAAGGGAAAAATCATGTAGGTCTTGATTTACATAAACATGTTGAAAGAAACACTGTCGATAAATGAAAAAATTGATGGTGTTGGGTCTCCTCCTTAGGGTGATGGTGGAATGTCCTCCCTGACAACGTTTTCTCCAGTGTCTCTTGCAAATGACATTGGAGTTCGAAAAGGTGTTCCTTCTCAACATCTTGGTGGGAAGTCCTCCTTGCCCACTCTTTCTCTAGGTTCTCTTCCATCCCTATCCAATGTCTCATATCTAACATTATCCTTATCTTGTTTGGGTTTAGATGGGGGATATGTTTCTGGGGGTTTGGATTTTGTTGTGTATTCTTCATTCTCTAGGGTTGCTTCAGCCCAGGTTCCATGCCCTTTCCCTCCCCCCTTATGAACCTTTCATCCCTAAGAAACTCCATCACTGCAGGACATTTTAATTCTTCAAGGGATCTTAATGTTAGTGAAACCATTTATAATTTATGATCTATACATGTTTTTACTATTGCAAAAGGCCATGGTAGTGGTCTTGGTCAAATCATTCTCTCCTACTCAAGTTATAAATATCATGGGAAAAAATATATTCCGGCTAGAGCCAAAGAAAATTCTAGAGAAGAGATGGTTGCTTATATACGACTATCTATTATTGGTATGCTTAGATAAATGTATGACTAGGGTATGGTTTCCTCATGATTTTTATATTTTAATTGCAAAGGGCTAGCAAGCCCCTAAAAAATATTTTCTCTCAAGAGATTGATTCAGGTAGAAAATATGAATATTATTCTTTTCTAGGAAAATCTAGGTTTTAGGGATGTTGCTTCTAAAATATTGGAATCATTGTTGGGAGGCCATAGTATTTTAGCCTCATATACTTGAGATACGTTTAGGGAACTTGTTTTCGGATCTTTCTCTTCCAAAATTCATGTTTATAACTCCTGGAGTATCAAATTTGGGATGGAACTTAAGATATTTTCCTTGCAACTAGAAGATTCTCTTATCTACATTAGCCTCTATGGGTTTTGTGAAGGTTGGGTAGAATTTTGGAAGTTGAGAGCTTGGTTATAGGTGGGGATTTAAATTTTTCCTTAGGAGAGGAAAAATATTGGGGACCAAGGGCTAGAGCTAACAACCCGTCAGACTTATTTATAAATAATTATTTGTCGAAAAAGATGGTGAATGTTGAGCTTGTAAAGCTCAAAACCTCATGGAGAAAACATCGCATTGGGGAGGAGCATATTCCAAACGAATTGAAATATTTTTAGTGGAAGAAGTGATGGAAGATAAATTGATTACATACAAAAATGGATTGGTTCTAGGGGAGAGTCGGACTACTACCCCATTCTGTTGGAATTCAAAAAAATTGGGCCCAAGCCTCGATGTCCCTTAAAATAAACTATTTATGGATTCAAGATGAAGAATTTGTCAATATTTTCAAGGAAGTTTGGATTCCTTTTGATTCAATCATTGGTTTTTTGGTCTCCCAATAGTTTTGAGCAAACCTTAAATGTGTCAAAAGTATGGTTTTGGAATGGAAAAAACAGAAGTGGTGCAGAGAGAAACAATAACTAGTTGATATTGAAAAGGAGATTCAAGATGTTTTTGACTCTAAAGCCAAAGGCTTTCTAAATGCATATTTTTAGGAGTCATTGTTTCTACATACTAATCCAAAGAAGGCCACCCTTGAAGCTCAAGAGGTTGCTTGGAATTTGAATATCATATCCTTTTGGTTAGAAGGTGGGGATAAGAATAAAAAAAAATTCCAAGCTCACGCAAATGGAAGAAAGATGTGTAATACTATTTGGAATCTCCACGATAAGGTGGGAAATGAGTTTCCAAATTTTGAAGGCCTTGCTTCCTTAAGACATGCACATTTTAAAAGTATGTTCAATGAGCTTGAAAGCGTAAATATTTCCAAATCTATCACGGTTTCTCAAACTTTCCTAGATTCATGGATGATGAATATAACAAAGAATTGATGGAGGAGGTATATAAATAAGAATTGAAGGTCTTTATTGAAAATTTCCAAAAATATAAAAGCCACGGTATGGTTGGGTGGGGGTTTGAAATATTTTTATTTTTTCTCGATATCGTTGGCAAGGATTTATTGATGGTTGTGAATGAATTTAGGAGGGAAGTAAGATTATTTTCGGTTTTCAACTCCACCTTTATTTCCTTAATACCCAAAGTTGATAATTGTACATATTTTGAATAATTATGCTCTATTTATTTGTGAAATTGCATCTACATATTCATTTCCAAATTTATTTTGAGAATATTAAAACAAATTATTTCAAACCTTATCTCAAAAGAACAATTTGAGTTTCTTTATGAGAGATAGATCCATGAGGCCATTGAGGTAGCCCAAGAGGATCTTCATAATATAAAATCCTTAAGATTAAAGGGAGTGGTAATAAATTCAATCCCTTCAAAGAGTATGAATGTGTAAGATGGATGTACCTTATACTTTTGCTAACCCATTTTTGGTTTGGGATAGATTTCATAAATTGGGTGATGCGATGTGTTCGATAGGTTTTTTGTTGTTGTAATGATTGACATATCAACATCCCATTTAATCCATGCTTAGCGAGGTCTCAAACATGGATTCCCTTTTCCTATTTATTTTCCCTATTAGTTAATGAAGGTTTAAGCGATTTGTTGGAAGATGTTAAATTAAGGGTTGACTTCTAGGGTGTTATCATTTCATAAACACTTGCAATCATTCATTTTTTGTTTGTCAATGATATCATTTATTTTAATATAATGGATCTTGTAGAGATGTAGCTAAATTTTATGATATTATTAATGTATTTTGTATAGCTACAAAAATGGTTGTTAATGACAGGAAAACCTTCATTTCGACTCAAGACTTGTTTATCCTTGAAGTGAAAAACATAAGGAAATTTCTTCCTTTTCAATTCATTGAGATGGATGGAGGTATCAAATATTTTGGTTTTCACCTAAAACTCAATTTATACAAGAAGGAATATTGGTCTTTCCTAATCGCTGATATTGAAAAAATATTAAAAAGTTGGTGCCTAAGATAGTTGTCTAAAGAAGGGAGACTTGTTATGGTGAAATCAGTGTTGGAAGCCATCCTTGTTTCCTAGATGTTTGTGACATGGATTCCTTGTGGTGTTTTAGAAAATTTCATAAGAATATTGATGCAAGAGCATCAAACCACCACCCCAACTAAATTGATTCTAGGTGCTTCAGAAGAAGCGGTGTGGTAGCCAAGCAGCAAGGACATGTTTTCCTCTTATTTTTAATTCGTTTGTAAGCCTCTAGAAGGTGATTAGCTAGAAGGGACAATATTTGATCTACTACAATTTATTAGAATTTTCTTTCTGTATATAAGCTACCTACGGGTGTTAGAAAAAAGCAGCTAGTAGAATGTAAGATCAGGCCAAAAGGTTCTCAAGCCCTGAGAGGCCATCCATGTAGTTTTTTCATATTTTACCGAATCTAAAATCCATAATATATAATTTCCATTATATGCAACATGTGCATGTTTTTGTAAATCTGTGTGTGGGTTATTTTGCACAAACCCTATTTAATTTGTTAAATATTTTTCATAGTCCAAAGGGAGATCTCAGCTGGACCCATAGGTCCTGTAGTTGGTGTACTTACAATCCCATAGATATTGGTAGCAATTGAAATCGGAAAAAAGTAGTACTACAGAACGAACAAGTTGGAACCTAAAATGGTCAATCACAACACAATAATGTAAGCATTGAAAGTAAGTTGACTAGCCTGACCTCTAACTAGGGTGAGGCCTAGTCAAGTGGTCGAGCCTTGCACTTGTCGATACAGGCATGAAGAAGAGACAAAGGTTGAACCTCAACCTTTGAAATCTATATGAACTCAACCTTTGATGTCATGGAAGGAATCATGTTAGGTTTTGTTTGTTGAAAACACCAAATTAACATGAAGTGCACAAGGAATAACCATGAAAGGGTGAGGATGGAGAAGAAAGCAACGATTTGCATGGGCTGAGTTCAGGTTTTTATGGTATATGAGTTCATGGTTGTGTAATAATGGTGTAGGAAGAAAGAAAACTTGGGCTCATAACCCATAGGATTTCTAAATTGAAGCCATTTGGGGCTGAAATTGAGATACCCTAGGTTCGATATTCATGAAGTGGTATCAGAGTGTAGGAAGAAAGAAAATATTTCTTGCAAGAGGACAATTCCACAACGAAGAGGTGAGCAAGAGTAAAATTCCATAACCAAGAGGTGAGTAAGAGGACAAGAGTTGTGCAACAACAAGGTGAGCAGAGGAAGCTCGAGAGGTTCTAGAATGTTTGAAAATGTAACTAGTTTCGGTCTTCATAATTATCATTTTGTATCATGTCATGATGTAGTTATGTATTGATTAAAAAAATAAAGAATACTATAGAAATAAAAATTTATATAAAGCATGGGTTTCATTCTTTAGTCTTGGGTCAGTAGGTCGGGCATCCATTTCTTGCCTTTAGGATTGTCTTGAGTCAAAATATCATTGTCATTATGTAAAGACTCTTTAGGGAATCATTTTTTATTTTAGAAAAATGATTATAGTTATTCCAAGTACAAGTCGGCCAGCTAGCTAAAGTCAGCCTCACAGTGGGCTTGAAAAGCTCTTGAAAGGCTTTAAAAAGAATACATTCGACCTCCTTTGAAGATGAAGATACTAATTTCATTTTTAGAGCAAGTTTGTGATCAAGAAAGAATGTGAAGTACAAAAGAAGAATATACAAGTTTATTTTAAGAGTGATTTTTTTGCAGAAGACACGAAAGGTATGGAATATGAAAAATTCCTTGGATGTTTTCATATCTGGAGTTGCAGGAAGGCTATACAGTTTATGATTGAAATTCAAGAAGAGAATATGGGATAGCTGGTTGACCTATTTCTTGATGGAAGAAAAGGGTGCTTTTTAGGTCTTGGAAGTCTCCTTTGAAGTTGATAAGAAGAATTATTGTGGTTTTTTCCCTTTTGGAGGGATTTTCCTTGGCAAGGAAAGATATCGATCCATGTTAAAAGTATCCATGAGGCTGGAAAAGTCACCTTATTACAATATTCAAAGACCCTTAAGGCATGATAAATTGGTTGTAACCTCCCCTCCCACATTTTCCCACTTTTACAATCTCTCTATGGTAAATGTGAGTTGAATGTTACTATGAAATGACCCAAACTCTAAGTTCCAGTTATGGAAGTGGGGCCCACAAACTGAAACCTTACTGAAATCCCTCGGGGACTACAGACCACTAAGAGTCTGACAACCACCCGAGGTGATCAATCCCTGAGATGGAACTCTTTTTCATTGAATTTACCTCCCAACCTCACCCTTGACACATTGTTCATACCATTATGAGGCTCCAATCACACCCAAGAGCATGCATGTGTGCGATTATAGACCAAAACTCCATGTTATGTGCATGTGGCCGTGAGATCTATGCCACTTTTTTATGAAAGCCTCTAGGCCACTACCAAGAACTTCTTGTAAATTTACAAAAACATAAATAACATGATGACAAGGCTAATAATTCAAAACTTAAACAATACATTGACTAGAATAGGCCTAGTACACAATATAAATTTCTTCAAATATATGGTAAACATATAAGTTACAGGTCATGAATTCATATCTAATCATAAACTTCTGAAATTCACCTGAATATCACCAAGAAGGTCTAATTCCCTCTCAAGTATTTGCAAATAAACTTGTTATCCCATGCATTCCTCAAGCATTCAATAAAATATCAAATCATGAAGAATAAACATAGCTACAACACACCATAAAACCATGCTTATAACCAACATATAACCAGAATAGGGACCATGAAAATTCATCCACAAGATCACTTAATAACCAATACATGTTCTCATAATCACAATGAGGAAAATAATTGTATTAACATATGCTAAAGCCAACCTAGTCAGGGACTTCCACGTACCACCTGACCATAGATTAGGTTGAACCAAATATTTCTTTCAGCCAATCAACCCCATGCCATATTCCA
Organism: Pinus albicaulis; assembly: GCA_034641835.2. Taxonomy (NCBI): domain Eukaryota; kingdom Viridiplantae; phylum Streptophyta; class Pinopsida; order Pinales; family Pinaceae; genus Pinus; species Pinus albicaulis. The sequence continues at coordinate 998,444,762 of CM076577.1, read as the reverse complement.
AGCATGAATGTGAGATATCATTAGATAAAGCAACACATAATAAAACAAGGAATCCAAAGGTTAAACCACCTACACTCTCAAACTACTTTGATCTCACCTAAGCCGATCCCCATATCACAAAACCAAATCAAGCTTGAATGCCTCAAAATTCCTTCACCATAAATTGAGGAATTTTCCGGTCTCCACCCGCCTATTGAGGGATTCCTGGCCAAAAGTATCTCCACACCCAACCCTTGGGATTTTCTTGAGACCACCTCACCTGATTCTAAAAACTTCTTACAATCCAAAGCTCAACCAAGAATGAATCCCATCACACCATGGCTATCCAAGAAATGGAAAGGCAAGGCTAAATCGAATGCCAAACCAAGAAAAATCCATTCCAATGATAGTAAATGAACCAAATAAACAAATTCATGTACCATGAATTCACATCCTAGTAAGGAAATCACACATGAAACCTATTACATGAAAGATCTTCCTGCTAAATTTGTTGATCTAACCTTTCTCCTTCCTTCCTCCGCTTTCCTTTGCTTGTCCTTTTCCTTCCTTTGCTTGATTTCCTTTTCTCCAAATTCAAGTGAATACTAAAGTGTTCCAAGAATGCTTTAAGTGTGCAAGATTGAATGGGAGCCCAAAACTACAATAAAAAAATATGTGAATTGTTCCTCTAATGCCTTTTTATCATTAATGTCTCCTTTTTCTTCATTTTCCTCTAATTTCCCTTGTATGAAAATTTGTGTCTCTTCACCTTCCTTTTCTCCTATTTTCCTTTATTTTCATAATTAAATGTCATTTATTGCCTCTATTACTTTGCCAATTTCCATAGCCATTATTAAACCACAAGTGATGCCCACTAAAGTGCTTTCCCAACATTCAACTTGGAATACGTGTCCCATAACCTTGGTCTTATTTTTCCTTTATTATCCTTTATTAACTAAAACTTTAACCGAGGGTTGTTACAAAACTACCACCCTTAGGGGAATAATGTCCTCGATGTTTTATGACACATATGACTAGAAAAGAACTAAAAACAAAACATACTACCTATGGAGCTTTATAACATAGCTCGATGCAATATTTACAATGGCATCCTGCTGAAAAGCAAAACAAACATACCACTTATTGGATCTTTATAACACAACTCATTATGGTATTTACAACCACACACACACACACACACACACACACCGAAAACTCATTTTCTTGAACTAGAAAATAATGAAGGATAAAAAACCCACATTTTATTTTCCATCTCCCATGTACCTTCATCGTGTCCAAAGTGCTTCCACTATTGTTCAGCTCTAGAGCGTGAGTTGTTTTCACTGCAATATGCATTGAGGTTCTAGATAGAACTCCCCCTCTGGTTCCATTTGCAATACAAACCAATTAATCACATGATTAAAATCATGTAAATATCTCTTAAGAAATGAAACATGGAAAACATCATGGACTTTCATTCTTTGTGGTAGTGCAAGGGCATAGGCCACTGGTATAATCCTCTCAAGGATCTTGAAAGTCCCACAATACTAAGGTGTTAGCTTGGCATATGATCCCAATCTCAAGAATCTCCTCTTGGGCTTGAAGTGCAAGTACACATGCTCCCCAACCTTAAAATCCTTGAATGCTCTATATGGATATGCATAACTCTTCTGCCTATCCTGTGCTACCTTTAAATTCCTTTTGAGAACTTGCATCTCCTGCTCCATCTTAGCTAACATATCTTATCCAATCAACACCCTCTTGACTAGATCACTCCAAATGATAGATGTATTACAACTCTTCTCATAAAGAGCCTCAAATGGACTCAACCTCAAGGATTCCTATTACCCATTGTTATATGCAAACTCTACGACTAGAAGATACTCCTCCCACTTCCTATGTTGATGCATGAAAAACATCCTCAAAATGTCCTTAAGAATCTTGTTGACCCTGTCTATCTCTCCATCTGTGTAATATCCCCAACCAATTGATCGGTTGGACCAAATAATAATAATAATAATAATAGTAATAGTAATAAATAAATAAGTGGCATAAAGCCCATAATTTTCACCCCAGGAAATTTCCCATAGTTTCTTCGGAGCATCCCATATTTAAAATTAGGAGGAGGATCGAGAGAGAGATATGGAATTTGGTCTTCTCTTCATTGATATTTTGAGAGATCAAGTGATTTTTCAAGTGATTTTTTTCAGGTGAGATCCTTAGCCTCTCTTCAGTGGGATCTAATCTCACCCTAGTAGGAAAACCCAACTTCGATGGGTTTCAGAATTGTCCTTTAAAAGACATCCATTTTCACCATCATGTCCATTATATCACCTCCATTTCACTACCATGTCACTACATTCATCTCACTTTCATCATCATTTGGGTTACCCTTGTGTTTTCCAAACATTATTAATTTCAGTGTTTTTAAGTGAATTTGTGATCAAAAGTTAGGAAATAATATGCATATGCTTATACCTTAAAAGCGGAAAGAGTTTTGTGACATGTGTAGGTTCATTGGAAGCTTCTAAGACCCTCTTATGTGGCTCCCAAAGATCAAATTCGAAATTATCTTCATGATATGAAGGAGATTTGAAGGAGGGATATGTGGCTTATGGTTAGCAATTTGGTTGAGAATATTATGGATCAAAGGAGAGGAAGAAGGATCCTCATTAATGAGGAGGTTTCTTAGGAATTTGTATAAATAGGAGATCCCTCTCCTTTATTTGTAACAATGAAACTCTTGTTAATGTAACTTGTCATCTTATTTGTGCTTTTGGAGAACATGAGTAAAGCTTTGAAGTTTCAAGCATGGATGGAGATGTGAAGTAGGAGATATCATGGAGCGTATTAGAATGTAAGATAGAGTAGTTTTTATTTTGCAATTTTGTTTTGATATTATTTTTTATTTCATTCAAGTATGTCATTTCAGTTCTTAGCAATACAATTTATGCTTTCAGTCCATTTCATAGATTAGTTGACTGTGTAATCTTGTGCTTGTGGAGTCATCTCAAGAAAGTGATTCTGACATTTTCCAATTGGATCAAATTTGGGCATTCGGTCATACAACAAAAAGTTTCTTTTAAACATGTTTTACACTAGCCTTTGATTTCAATCAGCATTGTCAATTCAGTTCTTAACAATAGAATTTATGTTCTCAGTCCATTTTATATATTAGTTGACTATGTAATCTTGTGCTCGCAAAGTTGTCTCAAGAAAGTGATTATGTCATTTTCCAGTTGGATCAGATTTGGGCATTCGATCACACAAAAATATTAGTTTCTTTTACACATGCTTTACACTTGCCTTTGATTTCAATCAACATTGTCAATTCAGTTCTGAACAATAGAATTTATGCTTTCAGTCCATTTTATAGATTAGTTGGCTATGTAATCTTGTGCTCGCTAAGTTGTCTCAAGAAAGTGATTCTGTATTTTTCTAATTGGATCAGATTTGGGCATTTGGTCATACATGAATATTAGTTTCTTTTAAACATGCTTTACACTTGCCTTTGATTTCAATTAGCATTGTCATTTGAGTTCTTGGCAATAGAATTTATGCTTTCAATCCATTTTATAGATAGTTGACTGTGTAATCTTGTGCTCGCTAAGTCATCTCAAGAAAGTGATTCTGTCATTTCCCAATTGGATCATATTTGGGAATTTGGTCGCACAACAACCATAGGTTTATGATTTATGCATGTGTGTTAGATTAGTTTTCAATTCTGCAAGCGTAGATTAGAATTGAATTTTGCACAAAGCATCAACAACAAAACTTTTTTTTTATGAAATTTATGATTGAAGTAAATTGAGAAAAAGTTATTATGATGGTTTATTTAAAAACAAAAATAATTGAATAAAAAAAATTGAATAGCTCTTCTTAACTAAACTTAGTTGCAAATTGAATTTTGTTAAGATTGAGTTTTTTTTTTTTTTTTTTATATTGTCGAAATCATGGTTAAAATTTGTCATTGAATTTGTCTAACGTTATGTTTTCAAGCATGATGCGGGGAAGAAAAAGAACCATAAGAGAGCTTTATCTGCAAGGGTCGATTAGTGAATTTTGATTGAAGATTGTTTTGCAAGAATCATTGAGCATTAAAAGATTAATATTTATTATCTTTATGAAATGCTATGGTTCAAATGTAAATTGAGGAAATTGTGCATATCATCATTTTTTTTGGAAATTGGATTTATCATCAAAATCATGAAATTGGACTAAATATTATGCATTTGATTTTCTTAGGATATGTTTTATTTGGAATTTAAATTTTGCATATATATCAAGAAGAAATTGATCACTTCTCCTTTGAATATATTTACATTTTTGCATGAGTGCCAAGTTTTTTGCAGATTCTATGAAGAATACTAATTTGTGCACGATTGGTTTTCAAAGACCAATTCGAGAAAAGAATGAAGAACATGATCAGAACAAAAAAAATATGAAACATAAATGCATGAGCACATGCTAATGTAGATCAGATCCAACACTTGCAAGCCTTTCAAATGCCATTATCTCCTTTGCATCCATGCTTCTTCCATCAATAAGACATTCACCTCATTTCCCTTCATATTTTCCATTCACATTCATTCTTCATTCACATTCACTATCCATTTGCATTCATTTACTTCCATCCACCCCTAAGTCATGAATAAAATCAATCAACTCACTTACATGATGATTAAGTCTATTATATTTTTCCTTTTCATGTTCATTTTCCTTTCCCAAATAAATCTTGCTTCAAAGTAAACTGTATATCTATAGTCCTTTTTGAGTCTTAAAAATATTTTCAAAAAGTACCCTGAGGTTTGCATGCCTTAATGGCAAGTTCTCTTGTTGAAAAACAATGGGAATACATTAATTTCCCTTGTTTGATGGACCTTCTAGGTGACTTGACATCAATAAATTTATTCATACCTAGCAAGATGTGCTTAGGCATCTTGAATCTCATTTTCATCAACGGTGAGAGGTCTCGTGTTGATTAGTGGCATACATTAATGGCCACTAATTCAACGATTTCTTACTATGTTCGACATCAGAAAATTCATTCACATAAATAAGAATTGTGCCAATGTATGATAATGACATGAAGACTATCAGATCCATCATTATTCAACATTTTTAGCATATGTCGAAGATGTAGAAGATTCAACAAATTCAGTAGCAACAATAAAGACTCACTTTCACAACTTCATCCATTATTTTCACGACCAATTGAAGAAGCATCAGATCAAATTTTTGGAGCAGCTACATATGCACAACTTATCCATTTCATAGGTAACTGAAGTTATTTTCTTTTATAACTTTTTATCATGCAATTCCTTAAAATCCTAAAGTTATAATTTTTGGAAAAACACTCCACAATAATCCTTTTCTCACTTCATAAAATTGCAAAAACCATCAGTTAGGGGGAGGGATATCACTCTATATATTTACATCTTATGCCACATCACTTTCATATAACTAACATACAACTAATATTGCATTAAGATTCAAAAATATCATTTCTTTTGAAAAACATCAAATTGATGAGTTTATGGCTAATAGAAAAGATAAATTCTCAATGTTTTCTAGATATTTGGATGCAACAAAGAATAAACAAAGTATTTTCACACAAGAACCAATACTTATTAATTTTGGTTGTCACACAAGAACCAACCATTTAAAAAAAAATAAAAAATTGGTTGTCACACAAGAACCAACCATGAAGATGAATGTTGCAATCCAATGTATTTCAAAGAAACTTTGCAAAAACAATGAAGTTATCAAATGCTACGATAATGCAAAGTTAAAGGATAATTAATACAAGCCAAAGCTTATTCAAAAGCAAGACAATTCAAAGATCAAATTTAATAGGTTACATGAGGACATGCAACAACTTCAATTGGGGGGTATGTTGGGTCTCGGAATTGTCCTTAAAAAGACATCCATTTTCACGATCATGTCCATTATATCACTTCCATTTCATCTCCATTTCACTACCATGTCACTAAATTCATATCAGTTTCATGATAATTTGGGTTACCCTTGTGTTTTCCAAACATTATTAATTTCTAGTGTTTTAAGAGAATTTTTGATCAAAAGTTAGGAAATAATATGCATATGCTTATACCTTAAAAGTGGAAAGAGTTTTGTGACATGTGTAGGTTAATTGGAAGCTTGTAAGACCCTCTTATGTGGCTCCCAAAGATCAAATTAGAAATTATCTTCATGATATGAAAGAGATTTGAAGGAGGGATATGTGGCTTATGGTTAGAAATTTGGTTGAGAATATTATGGATCAAAGGAGAGGAAGCAGGATCCTCATTAATGAGGAGGTTGCTTAGGAATTTGTATAAATGGGAGATCTCTCTCCTTTATTTGAAAATGCAACTCTTGTTAATGTAACTTGTCATCTTATTTTGTATTTTTGGAGAATTTGAATAAATATTTGAAGTTCCAAGCATGGATGGAGATGTGAAGTAAGAGATATCATGGAGCGTATTAGAATGTAAGATAGAGTAGTTTTTATTTTGCAATTTTGTTTTGATATTATTTTTTATTTCATTCAAGTATGTCATTTCGGTTCTTAGCAATATAATTTATGATTTTAGTCCATTTTATAGGTTAGTTGATTGTGTAATCTTGTGCTCGCTAAGTCGTCTCAAGAAAGTGATTCTGTCATTTTCCAATGGGATCATATTTGGGCATTCGGTCATGCAACAATCTTAGTTTCTTTTAAACATGCTTTACACTTGCTTTTAATTTCAATCAACATTGTCATTTCAGTTCTTAGGAAGAGAATTTATGCTTTCAGTCCATTTTATAGATTATTTGACTGTGTAATCTTGTGCTCGCTAAGTCATCTCAAGAAAGTGATTCTGTCATTTTCCAGTTGGATCAGATTTGGGCATTCGGTCACACAACAACCATGGGTTTATAATTTATGCATGTGTGTTAGATTAGTTTTCAATGCTACAAGCATAGATTAGAATTGAATTATGCAAGTAGATTAAATTTTAATTCTTGAATGAAGAATAAATTTTCAAGTTAATATAGGAATGGTGTTATTAGGTTAGTTTTTAGTTTTCATAAACTGATCCCTAGCATATATTGTGCATGTATGTCTCACAAGTCCTACAGATCCCAGATTGATAATTTATGTTAGTAACATAATACAAATTATTTTACTCAACACCTGTCCATTTGTGTAATATCCCCAACCAATTGACCGGTTGGACCAAATAATAATAATAACAACAACAACAACAACAACAACAACAACAACAACAACAATAATAATAATAATAAAATAGGCGGCATAAAGGCCATAGTTTTTTCCCTAGGTAACTTCTCGTAGTTTCTTCTGAGCATCCCAGATTTAAAAGAAGCAAGAGGACCAAGAATGAGATATGGAATTTGGTCTTCTCTTCATTGATATTTTGAGAGCTCAGGCGAGTTTTCAAGTGAGTGTTTTTAGGTGAGATCCTCAGCCTCTCTTTGGTGGGATTTGATCTTACCCTAGTAGGGAAACCCAACTTCAATGGTCTCCCCCATCACCCTAGTTGGTCGAGTTTATTTCATTTTCATTTGAAATAGGTTTCATGCACATTTTATCTTTCATATATAGGTTTCGTGACCCACTTCTTTATCACAGAGTCTGTCGCCCATTGTTACACAATAATTTGTCACCGTGATCATTTTCCAGTTCCTGATCTTGAAATGCCTTGTGACAAATCGTGTGCAATGTTTCCATCATCAAGAAATATGATAACATATCCCCTTAAAGATCCAAAGAAGACTTCGTTGAAATATTACTGAAGAAACTTGGTCAAATTCCTAGTTTCCTAGGTCAGCGCTCTTGGTGCCATGTCAGCACTGATGTCCTTTTCCTAGTTTTGGTCCAACGCCCTAATTTCTTGGAAAACCACGTTGATCCCCTCTCTGGAAGTGCTTCCTCAAAAGTAGGATAGGCTTCGACCTCTAGAAGCTCAAGGGCAACGAGTTGGTTGCTGAACAGAGATGATAAGGTTGAGCTCTCTCATTTTAGAGCCTTGATCTCATCCATGGGGGATCATCCCTTAGAAAGTGGGTCTTCCTCATCCTTTCATGGGCTCTGAACCTCCTTCTCCTTCCTATAAATTCACATCCCTCATTCCCCCAAGTTTAGAGCTTGGTTAATCATTGTCAGACTCATCTGAACTCTCATCCCTTTGCATGCTAACATCGTGATTAAGCCTAAGTGCACGAGAGAAGGAATGCTTTTGAGCTGGGTGAAGGACTCAGATTTTCACCTGAGGACTCCTCCAACATCAAGGCCTGGTTGTAAAATCTCTTTTGTAATTTATCAATAATAACATCTAATGTTTGCTTTCTATATTTGTATATATCATTATGCCAATGTTATGGTACTCCTTGATATGCTAGATAGCTAGTGTTTACATTTATTATGTATTGTATCATGTTTGTTGTTGTCTCTTGATCATTTGCAGGTATTCGTGCACAATTAGTAGTAGGAAGTGGGCCTACAGGGATCGTAGATCAAGGTCACCATCAACAGATCCAAGGATAGTGATTGGAAAAATTTATTTATGTCTCTTTCCTCATTGCATTGTAAGAATTCGTTAATAAAGCTTATGTTAGAAATAATATCGTGTTGCTAGACCCACTCTAGGGCTAGAGAGATCGCCTATCTCCACAGAGGGGATTTATATTGACAACACCCACATTTTCCAACAATCACAGAGGTAGTGGTTAATTTTACAAAAATTAAGAGTTGTGGGGGTGCATCCCTGACCATGAAACCAGGACGACCATTGGCATGAGCACCATTACATCAAGAAGAGGAAGGGTGAGATGTCTAGAGCACCTGTATGAGATTTTGGGTGTAGATCCTAGAGGATTGGGATGAATGCAGTCTCTGTGAAACACAAAAGGGCGCCATTCAACCAAGTAAAGGAGATGATATCCCTAGCGAAGGACATGTGACTTTCCCAAGGCTTGCAATGTAATTTCCCTTTGCATATTCACTGAGTATCTCATAGTTGCGACATCAACATCACAAGACACATTGAGGTATAGAGCCCATGGTTGTGAATTAATTTGAATTTCTTGTTGAGGTTGACCCGTCAATGCAGCTAAATCCTTGGGTCTACTGAGAAGTCAAAATGTTATTAACACTCTCTTTAATACTTTGGACCAAAGCATAATAAAACTTATTTTTAGTTGGATTATGTTTTGGATATGACTATGGGTATTTAAATTTTTGTAATGGAGTTTAGTGAAATTTCATATGCATAGATTATGTTGGAAGGGTTTTAATATTATATTTATTACAGTGGTGTTGTTATTTATTTATTTATTAAGTTTATTACTGTGGTATAAGAGCCACAATATTGGCTAGCTGTGGGATTCCAAGGAAAGAAGAAAAAGGAATTTCTATCAATAGGAAAGGGAGAAAGGCTAGGATTCAAGGTGGCAGTAAAAAAGAGATCATCACTAAGAATAAGGAAGAACCAGAAGAGTTAGGAAAACTGATGGGTGATCACAAAAGTACCAAGATTGAATATGCATTACAAAAGATCACCACTATTCAAGACACAATTGTAGTACCCCTCAAATTGCAGATCGAGCAACCTAAATTGAAAATAAATAATGGGGAAGGAGGCTCTCATTCAGGCAAGGACGGTCCATCACATGAACTTGCCAACCTTCAAAATAGCCCCTTCAACAGGCCAACTATGCCTCCATTCTTGGATGACCCCTCCAGGGAGCAATATTCTCCTTCACCAATTGCGGAGACAGTTACAACTTGGATGAAGGAATATGATACATTTCCACCCTAACCATTAATGAATATTATTTCATGAGGAGAAAGCAACAAAATAAGACAACAATATTTGGGAGCCCTTAGTCAAACTTGGATCTACAAAAGGTTGCGGGGAAAGTAACTCTTCCCCACTTTAATGGATCAACAAAGTGTTCTCCAAGATCATGGGTACAAAAGTTGGATACTTATTTCCATCTTAATCCCATGTGGGAGAGGGATGCCATTAAATATGCCACACTTCATCTTGATGGAGAAGCACACGAATGGTGGCAACATGGCATGATCACACTAGGACATGCAAACATAATCTCTTATACAAAATTCATGTGAATATTGATAGAGAGATTTGACAGGAAGGACCCTGAGCTATACTTCTGAGAGTTAACCCAAGTCCAACATACAAGTAGCATGGAATCATATATATCATAATTCCAAAAGCTTGCGGTGATGGTCACTGACCTCTCAATGGCTCGGATGGTCATGGTGTTCATAGAAGGGTTGTCAGAACCTGTGTGATTGGGTTAGAGCCTACCAACCCGTGACCTTGCAAGACGCAATTAGCAAAGAAAGGGATATGCAAGATGTAGTACCCAATATTATATTTCTACCCAAAATAACTATTCCTCAAAGGGGAAAGGAAGTCAGGCGACAACAACATGAATCGTTTTGGAAGGGAGAGTTGGATGGCGAAACTAGGAAAAATATCAGGAGGAGAAGACTATGCTTCTCTTGTCAGGAACCTTGGGCACCAGGACATCATTGCACTAAAGAAAAGGTCCACGATATTGAAGTATTTTCTGAGAGAGAATATGAGGAAGAGTAGCCAAACATATATTAGGGAATGGGGGAAATACAAGAGGAGATCCAAGAAAGTATTATTACTTCTCTTATAGGGGTTGCAAGATATCACACTTTCTGGGTCAGGGGAACCATACAAGGACAAAAGGTGATTGTACGGATTTATGGTGGGGCCCACCACAACTTCATTTATGTATAATTTGTAGCCAGAAGAGGACTGGCGACTAAATAATTTGGAGGATTTACAATTTTGGTTCCTGGGAAGAAGGAGCACAATCGCATGCCATGCACTAAAATAGTCCCTAACATGAGTCTAATAATGGGAAACTACATAGTTACATATAAAATTTTTATTGTGGATTGTCTAGACACTCATGTAGTATAAGGGTCCAATGGCTATATTCAATTGGGAATCATACAGTAAACTATCAAGACTTGGAATTTTCATTTACAAGACCAGATGGTAAGAAGGTGATGTTGAGAGGAACACATGCATATTCGCCCAAGATTGTGACATCAAACAGGAAAAAGGCATATATTTTACAGGGGGATACTGTATGTGTTGTAGAGTGTCGAATCATGGAGAAGAAACTAGAAAAAAAACATGAGTATCCCCCTGACATCATGGCATTGTTTCCAAAAACACCAGAAGGTTTTTGGAGATACACCTCCAGGGTGACCACCAGATAGGGGATTTGAGCACATTGTTGAACTAGAGGGATGGGTCCAAGCTATCATAACTACCCCTTACAAAGATCCCAAAGCATCTAAGGATGAGATAGAGGAGGAAATCCATGATTTGTTGCCATTAGGACACATTTGACCAAGCTCAAGCCCTTTTGCTTCATCCATGGTTTTTGTCAAGAAGAAGGATGGGTCCTAAGGATGTGTATAGAATATCAGGCACTAAATAATAAGACCATAAAAAATCAATCTCCTATCCCCTGGATCGAAAAGGTAATGGATGTGATAAAAGGATCCAAGTGATTCTCAAAGATTGACCTATGTTCGGGTTATCACCAGATCAGCATTCATGATCAGGACATTCCAAAGACAACCTTCAGATGCCATTATGGAAACTATTAGTTCCTAGTGATTCCTTTTGGATTCAAAAATGGGCCCCCTACAACATGTAATTCATGTATGAACTATGTTTTCAACAAGAAACTATGAATTTTGTTGTTGTTCTTCTTCGGAGATATCTTGATCTTAAATTGAACATGGGAAGAGCATCTAGAAAACCTAGACGGGTTCTTTGGAATATTAGAGGCACGAAAATTTTATGCCAAAATCTCCAAATATGATTTTGGCATGACATAAATGCTATATATGGGTCACTTCATCAAAGGCCAACGCGACAAAGTGCACTATGAGAAGATTGAATCCATTCTCATTTGTCCCACTCCAAAAAATGTGATAGAGTTAAGGAGATTCTTGGGTATTTTTACTTATTATAGAAGATTTTTTAAGGGATATTCACAACTAGAATCAACTCTTACTGACTTGACAAAAAGGCAATATTTTCTATGGACAAAGACAACACAGGAGACATTTGAGCGAATGGATGAATTCATGAGTTCTTGTCCAGTTATATCCTTGACGAACTTCTCCTAACCATTTGTACTGGAATGTGATGCTTCTGGGGAAGGAATTGGGGATTTTTAACATAGATTCATCATATTATTTCTTTTGAGAGTAGGAAACTCTAGGATTATGAGCTCTTACTCCATTTATGACAAAAAAATGCTAGCAATTATGCATGCACTGGCCAAGTTTTGGCCATATCTAGTGGGCAATAGGTTGAAGGTCAAAATTGATCATAATAGTCTCATGTGCTTCATGGATTAGAAGGGAATAAACGATAGGCAGCAAAAGTGGGTTAGAAATATCCAAGCCTATGAATTTGAGACGAAATATGTCAAAGGAAAAAACAATGCAGTTATAGATGCTTTATCAAGGAGGTCGACTACATTCTCCCTCATAGACATTGTGAAAGACTGGAAGTGCCATATTTTGGTGGAATACTCGAATAACTAGTCATCCTATGAGATTATTGATGTAAATTAATTAGACATATGGTATATAGTTTTCAATTACATTATCTATTATAAGGATCGAATCTATTTAGTACTAGAAACGCAGCTGAAGATGAAGATCCAACAAGCAGCCCATGACTCCCCTTTAGCAGGAAATCTGGGATTCCTGAAGACCTACTGGACCATTATGGATAGGTTCACATGGAAGGGAATCAAGAAGGAAATTATCAAACATGTCAAGGAATGTGGTATATGTCAGAGCAATAATGTTTAACATACACACTTTGTAGGTTTGTTACAACCACTGCCCATTCTGGAATAAAATAGGAGAGTGTCTCCATGGATTTCATTACAGGTGTTAGTGTCTATGGGTCATTAGTGATAAAATGTACTCTTTCCATATGATTGATAGGGTCTTAGGTCAAATTTTTATAGTTTCAAATAAAATTTGACATCTCTTGGTTGTCAAATGGTCATTGGTCAGTTTCTAGGTATTATTACTACTCCCCCCATTTTCAAGGTCATAAAATGTCATCATGGTCATGTCATCATTCCTTGTGAGAGGTCATCAAATGAGTGTCTTGGTAATAATTTAGGTCATAAAATCATAACATCCATACTTTAAGGGTTCAAAGTTCTAAATCATGGTTTAAGATATGCATTTCGTGTCATCATTAGCTCATGTCATCAAAATTCATGTAGGGAGTCATGTCATCACCATAGTCACCATCATGGGAGTTAGTAATTAGGGAAAAGTTTTTCAAAATGGTATCAAAGGTACATTTACCCCATATGGAGATGTAACCTTTCCAAACAAAGTAATAAAGCTACAGTACAATACCTCATCAAGTCAACAAGCAGACAATAGGGTATTTCTCATCCAAGAAGTTTTCAACACTCCTAAACAAAGGGAAAATCCTACCATGCAGAAGGAAACAATTTGCAGAGGATGTGGTGTTTGTTTTGGAGGTGATAGGCTTGTTTATGCATTACAGTTTCTTCAAAGAGTGCCGAATATAGACTACCTTGTACTTGAGTGCTTGACTGAAAGAACCTTGGCTATTCGCTATGATATGATGATGTTTGGTGGCCATGGCTATGATCCACATATTTTAGAATGGATTGTAGATCTGCTTCCAACAAAATTTGAAAAGGGGGTTCGCATAATAACAAACATGGGTGCAATGGATGTGCTTGGAACACAAGAAGAAGCCTTGAGGGATGTGACAAAAATATTTTCTCTTCCTATCACTATTTTTGTTTCTTATGAAACCTTTGAAACACATACATGATCAGGCACTATTATTAACAGTTCGAAATTTACACAAGGGGGTATCAATACATACCTTGGAGTAGCTCCTACTGTTCATGTATTGAAGGAGTCTCAACCAAATGTACTAATAACATCACATCTAGATGCTGCTACTTTATTTCTTGGACCAATGGAAATTTGAAAAAAGTAGAAGAGAGATCACGTCAATTTGAGTTTTTTTTCTTATGATAAAAGGCTATATGTATATGAGCTTGGTTGGAATTGGAATAAATAGAAATAACTCGTACAAGGAACACTGGTTGGTCACCTTATAGAGTGTGGTTGTCAAGTAACAGGGGGGTACTACATGCATCCTACTGATCAACATCAGGAGTTTTCTTTTCAGAAACTTCTTGATGCATCTTTTCCATTTGCATGAATAAGCTTTGATGGAGAATTCTATTTGGCTAAAGCCAAGAAAAATGGAGGAGAAATCAGTTTTTGAAATTTTTCTCAACAACTTCTTTACAAGCTTGGAGATCCTAGTGCATATATAACTCCAGATGTTGTATTAAATTTCAAAATGTATTATTTATTCCTTTGTCTAAAGATATGGTTTTTGCCAAAGGAGCATAACCAAGCCTTCAAAAACGTCTCGAGACACTTCTTCAGTTTTTTCCAAAAGAATGTTGCTGGAAAGGTTGGGGAGAAATATCATATGGGGGATTGGGGGGTATGAATCATGCATCAACAACATATTATTTCATTCGGTCATGGATGGATGGGAGAACAGCTAGAACTCAAGGGCGTACAGTTTCATATATTATTGGATTAGATGGCTTGCTAGCATTTTCTTCTGATGTACATACTTTGTCTTCCATGGAGCCTATGGACCTAAGATTTCGAATGAATGGTCTATTTTATCTGAAGGATCATGCAGTTAATTTTACACATGAATTTGAATCTCTTTATACCAATGGACCTACAGGTGGTAGTGACATTAGGATATAAGAAGGAGATATTTCTTCAAAAAAAAATAGTACCACGAGAGTGAATTCTAGAGTTTCAACACAAAGCATAATAATCTAGTAGAAAATCAACATGTTATAGGCTCAACGGAATTTGAGATGTTACCTCATAAGAATACTTATAGAGATGGTCTTGAGCAACTGAAGGGTGGTGCAACATCCAGAGTTTATTCGGATCCACTGAGGAAAAATTTCCATGCAGCCAACCCCATGTGGCATAAGAATTCCTATTTACTGTGTAGCCCATAATCAAGAAGGAGACAAATTTTGGGAAATTTGAGGTTTTGGTAATATAGGAAATTTTGATGTACAGAAGCATTGCGTGGCCATGCTACACTTCTTCTCAAATCTTTCAAATGAAAAATGGAACACATGTCCAGGTGGCTCTTGACCTCTACATCTCAGAAATATACTTAGTCTCTCATGTCAGCTCAACTATTTTAAGAAAAAGGGAAAAAATCAGCAATTTTTCATACTTCTGCCACTACTTTTTACCCCACATTTCACTTCTAGAGTAGTCTTGGGAGGTTGAGTTTTTAAGTGTCTTGGAGGTGTGTTTTTGTAGGCATTAAGCTTTAGAGGCTTTCTAGAAATCCTCATATATCTTAAACAACCATAATTTCAGCTCAAAGATACACCAAAGCCATAAAAAATATCCTCAAAGACACGCTATGCTTTTTTTTTGCCACGCTACGCTTCTGTGGATTTCGCTGCACTTCTGTGGAGAAGCATGTTTTCAAGTTTTCCTTGGTCATGAAAGTCAAATTTTTGCAATGTAATTTGTATTCCAAAGAGTTTGCATGATGTAATTAAGTGTCCTAGTGATGGTAAGAGTCATTTCATGTCATTTTCATTGTAATAAATGCTTTCAAAGTCAAACTAAGTCAGTTAGTGTAAAGAGGAAGTTGGTTTCTAACCTCCCTAGTTTTTGGCATGGTTAGAGATTTTGATGTAATAATTTCCTAGGATAATTGATTTGACCCCTGAGAGGGGAAATGTGGTTTTTCACCTATATGTAGTTTGATTGAATTCAAATCAAGGGTTTGATACTTGAGAGTCAGAGGTTTGGAGCTAGTGTACACCATTTTTTCAGTAATATAGGAGGCAACTACAACTATTATCTTGGGATTCCCATGGTATGTTTATTGACCGTGTTTTTCCTATGTTTTATTATCAAATTGAATATTCCATTCTTCTTACTACCATTAGCATGCTTTCACATGATCATCTCTTTAATTTTTAAGTAGAATTCATAGTTTTATGCTATGTTTAGATGATATTTTCATGGTTTTGTTCCATATATTCTGATAAATGAATTCATAGTCTTATGCTCATTTTGATATTTCTTACTCAACCCTATAACACAAATGACAACCCAATTGTGCCACTAATCATACCTACCTTTCCCCATCTTATCCATACAATTGATTATCTGAAACCCTGAACTAGTTCCTAGACCTATGATCGTGATCCAGCAAAACCCTAAAATCAAACCCTAGTGAGCTGAATATCTATCCTAAGATATATTTTTCTATCCATCACTCATTGGTTGTGATATTGTAGAGAGAGCCCTCTATGATTTGGTAGGGCTAGTTACCGAATCCAAAGTTGGTTTGAGTTTACCTCCTTCGGTCTCCTTTCTCAACCTTGGGAAACTAAGGAGTGATAACAACAAGACTACCTTGATCCCAAAGAAAATATTATATCTTCATGGTGTTAGATCGTCTGACTAAAATATGCCCACTTCTTTGCGATTTCCTCTAGAATTTCTGCATCTCAGATAGCAGAAAAATATTTTTCCAAGGAGTATTCCGTCTACATGGCTTTCCCAAAACCATTGTGCGTGACCATGATAGCAGGTTCATGGGAGCGTTCTAGTAGGAGTTATTCAACTTAGAAGGAACATAAAGCACTCCTAGTACAAGCTACCAAACACAACTATATGGACACAAATAAGCAGTGAATAAATGGGTGGAAGGTTACTTACTAAACTATGTCACAGGGAAACAAAGAGCATGGACCAAGTGGTTGTAAATAGGAGAAAATTTCTATAACACCACCTATCACATGTCCATATGGATGTCACCTTTCCAAGCCTTATATGGATATGAGGCACTTTTTTTCATAGACGCAACATTTGGAGATACTAGTGCACCTCTAGCAATGGATTGGCTCTTGGGATGTCAAGATATTCTCCGGGAACTCAAGGATAACCTACAGACACAATTGAAAAAATGTATATGCAAACCGACAAATAATAGAAAGGAGTTTTGAAGTAGGAGATGTCATTTACTAATTAGGGGAATTTTGCGGTCTAAAATGGGCCTCCTAAGGAAATAATAAAATAATATATAAACCAATAAAATAATATTTATGAATTTGCATTTTACTTTTTGCACCACAATCCATGTAACCATGGTTAAATTCAATTTAAAAAGTGACCAAAATAAAATTAATAAAAAATTGTATTGTAGTGTGATCCAAGATCTTTTGATTATAGATGCATTAAAGAATTACATATAAGAGAGCATTTAAAAACATGAAACATAAACACATAAAATGAAGAACAAAGAGACCATGACACGCATGAGACCAAGACACCAAAAATTGATTACGGAGTTTTTCCAATTTAGACTACATCTTCGAGCCCTACTCAATAGTGGGGAGGCCTTCATTCATTAAGTGGTGAAAAGAAGTACAAGAAAAATTACATAAAGCACCCTTATACCTCCAATCTGGAAAATTCTCAAAAAATGGAGACCTCTATTGCACAGATGGACAACACCATTAGATTCCTATTGCCGAGAGGTTTAGAATCCATATAAAATTTTCCCAATTTTCACACTAGACAATTGTGGGCCCTCTAAAAATGTGGCTCAGATCATGGTTCCACTACCTCCCTAAATGGCTCAAGGTTCCACCCGCAATAAAATAATGTTTATGGAAATTTGCGCTGAGTCTTTCCCCCTCGTCGCATTGTGAAAACGAGTTTATATTTATGTTTTGTGGAAGATTAACCAACATGTAGGCCGTTGGTGTAGTGGCAAAATGATGAATTAGTTTAGGAGGGGTCAGGGGATCAAATCCCGCCACTCCAATTCTAGTTTCCCATTATATATTAATACAAGTTTGTCGACCTTTTCGGGCAGCGGGTCCGCCGGCACGGTGGCTCGCCCCCATACTTCACATTTGTTTATGTGTGTGTGTGTGTGTGTGTGTGTGTGTGTGTGTGTGTGTGTGTGTGCGTGTTACATAGTGTATGGCCAGCGACGGGGGTGACAAATTGCCCCCAACCCTTTTGGTTGGTTGGTGGTTCCTAGGGGAAGTGGTGTCATGGCCACCGACCCTCATTAAAATAATATTTTTTGTTATTTGAATAGTGGCAGATAGTTGGGTGGTGGGATTGGTGGCCCCACCACCTATTTTTAATACAAAATTTGTTTATACACCAACATTGGACAATTTCTCGAACCTTAGGGGGTTATTAGACATTTTAGGGACCCAAAAAATTCACCTACTCCTCGGGTGCTAGGTTCCATGCCGGTTGACGGTGAAACTATAGGACACTTAAACCTGGCCCACTGCCCAACTTTGACCAAAAATTTGACTTGATCTAACTTCTCCATACGGGCTCAGATTAGAGATCCATTCACACTGTTGGAATCAGGGCGACGAGAACTTCAATCTGAACCTAGTTTGAGAGCCACCTGACCACTTTGAATTTTGAGAAATTTTAAGCCACCTATCCTCTATGATCCTCCTAGATCAATCCTCCCCACTGAGGAGATTTTGGACCACCAAAAGCATTAACACATCCAACACACTGCTTGTGTCTTCATAGAACCATACTTTCAATCATCTGCACACAAATCTGGAACATATTTTGCAAACCACACATGACTCAAATGACCCCTCACTGGCCAAGAGTTTATAGAACACACTCATTCGTCAAGGATTACATAATAAAAACCCAATACTTCATCTACTAAAAAGGCCAAAAAATATCATCATTGCATTTTGAAGCGATGGAAGAAACATTAATTTTACACTTATTCCCAACACATGATTTACAAATTATGGCCATAACTAGAGACTACCTCTAAAAAAACCATTTTTACTTAATAAAGTAAATGCATCACCTCCCTGTGGTGGATTTTCTTGTGGAACGTCTTCTATGACTGGATTCTTCATGGGTGCTTTTTGGGCCTGAAGTGTTTGACATGCATATTTCTGGTGTTCATCCTTCTGGAAATGATCCTTCCTCTTCCAAACTTTCCAGATTGTCTTGGAACACTTCCTCCTGATGTGCCTCTGATAAGTGCTCATGGATCCCTCAGTGTCGCTAGGATGTGATGAGGCGCTCTCATCATCTGTCGTTGGTGGGTCGCTGGCTGTCTTGGAGCATTCCCCAACTTCCTTCCTGACACACCCAAGTTTTCCATGACGGGGTAATTCTTCTACTTTGATAGGGTTTATGATTCCTTGGTCATTAATGCTGAGGCCCTTTCCTTGATACCCCATCTTCTTCAACTGTTTGGACCCGATACCTGTAGTATGTTTTTTCAAAAGAAGCGAAATTGTCATCATGAAAAGTATGTGAAATCGAGGAAACACTTCTTACCTCAAGGGTGTTATACTGCAACTTTTCCAAGGCCTCGTCCTTAGCTTGCAACTAGCGTAGAAAACTTTGTTTCTCCTTTTCTGCTTCCTATAGGAGTCTCCTTAGCTCAGTATTATCTTCTTGAATAATTTGATTGATCTCCTCAAGTTCCTTGAGCCATGCTGCATTGGGCGACTTTTTCATCTTTGGTACACTATGTATTGAAATTTGTGTTTTGTCACCTGAATATGAACCTAAATCGATGGGTCCATCTGCTGCAATTCCAAGAGCAGCAATCTTCCTTTCATCACCGGAATCTGATCCCGAGTTAATTGGTCTACCTTGTGCAAATCCCGCAGCTGTGACCTTATCATATTCCTCTGATCCAACATTTTGATCTTGTTACATGGTGGCATCTCTCTTCTGCCTCTCCTTCTTTTCATTCCTCTTAGGTCTCAGCTCAGGGTGCAATTTCCAGCAATCTTCCTCGTCGTGTCCTTCTTTCTGACAATGGGTACAAGAGGTCTTTTCCCCTCTTATCTTTGTTGTTGCGACTTTTTTTGGGTGGTCATTTTGTTCATGTGTCTCTTTTTTTTCAAGATGCATGGCCTTCACGCTAGCCTCATTGATGGTAGTGGGCTCAAACAATAATAATGAATGTCTTATTTAACAATGTAAAGAACCGATATACTTAGTTACAATCTCTGGTGAATCTCATAGAATATCTAAGTTCAATGCTTTTTTTCTAAATTCTTTAGTGAAGTTTTACACATTTTTGCCTTTGCCTTGCTTTAGGTGTTGCCACACCATGAACTATTTTTTCTTATAGGCCAATGGGTAAAACTAAGTTTTCAATGCAAAAATAAATTTGACCATGAGGAGAGAAGGTTACCCAGATTGTTGTTGCCCTGCAATTTTCTCTCCCACCAAACGAGAACATTGCCACTCAGTCGAAGGGATGCCAACTGGATCTTTGCCTCATCTTTCTTGATTTTTTGAATCCGATAGTAGACCTCAATCTGTCTAATCCAATTGCTAAGATTTTCTACATTACATTCTCCTGTATACATAAGCAAGTCAAATTTACATCTAGTTTAAGGAAAGGTTTCTTAGATGTATGGCTATGACGTCTGCGAGAATGATGATAAAAAGAAGAGGAACTATCACTAGAAGATGTAGAGGGAGGGGGCTCTTCTCCACCATCTCCATGGTTTACTAATCCATGGTCATCTGCATTATTCTTCTCGGGCTTGAAAATCATCTCATACTCTGCAAATAGTTTGTCTACTTTCTCTGCCATGTTATAGAATGCCTTGCGGTAATTCCTCTCTTCTTCCCAACGAGTTGTCTCTTCTACCATGTTTCTTCTTTATCATGCATGTCTTGCTTCGGGATCAAAAGATTTAAGATTTCCTTCACCTCCTTGCAACTTGTTTCTGGTTAGCATATATTCATGCAATTCACATCGACAAACATCTTCTCTGATAGAAATTGATCCAAGATCTTTTGCTTATAGATGCATTAAATAATTACATATAATAGAGCATTTAAAACCATGAAACATAAACACATAAAATGAAGAACAAAGAGACCATGACACCAATGAGACCAAGGCACCAAAAATTGATTACAGAGTTCATCCAATTTGGACTATGTCTCCGAGCCCTACTCAATAGTGGGGAGGCCTTCATTCATTAAGTGGCGAGAAGAAGAAGAAGTACAAGAAAAATTACATAAAGCACCCTTATACCTCCAATCTGGAAAATGTCCGAAAAATGGATATCTCTGTTGCAGAAATGGACAAGACCATCACATTCCTATCGCCGAGAGGTGTAGAATCCATATAAATTTTTCCCAATTTAGACACTAGAGAATTGTGGGTCCTCTAAAAAAGTGGCTCAGTTCATGTTTCCACTACCTCCCTGAATGGATCGGGGTTCCACCTGAAATAAAATAATGTTTATGGAAATTTGCATTGGGTCCGCCCCCTCCCCGCACTGTGCAAACGAGTTTATATTTATGTGTGGCGGAAGATTAACAAGCATGTAGGCCATTGGTGTAGTGGAAAAGGAGGAATTAGTTTAGGAGGCATCAGGGGATCAAATCCTGCCCCTCCAATTTTAGTTTCCCATTGTGTATTAATACAAGGCTGTGGACCTTTCCGGAAGGTGGGTCCGTCGACATGGTGGCCCGCCCCCGTACTTCACATTCATTTATATATATATATATATATATATATATATATATATATATATATATATATATATATATATATATATATGTATGTATGTATGTATGTTACAGAGTGTATGGGCGGCAGCGAGGGTAACAACCCACCCCCCAACCCTTTTGGTTGGTGCTTCCCGGGGGCGGCAGGGTCATGGCCGTCGACCCCCATTAAAATAATATTTTTTTATTAATGGAATAGTGGAAAATAGTTGGGTGGTAGGATTGGTGGCCCCACCACCTATTTTTAATACAAAATTTGTTTATACAACAACATTGGACAATTTCTTGAACCTTAGGGGGTTATTAGACATTTTAGGGGCCTAATGCATTCACCCGCTTCTCGGGTGCTAGGTTCCATGCTAGTTGATGGTGAAACTGTAGGGAACTTAAACCTGGCCCATTACCCAACTTTGACTAAAACTTTGACTTTCTCTAATGTCCCCATACGGGCTTGGATTGGAGATTCATTCACACTGTTGGAATCGGGGCGATAAGAACTTCAGTTTGAACCTAGTTCGAGAGCCATCCAACCACTTTGAATTTTGAGCAATTTTAAGCCACCTGTCCTCTGAGATCCTCCTTGATCATGGTGACTATAAATAAGAATTATATTTTCAAGAAAATGTCATTCTCATTAAAAAAATAATGCATTTTTCCTTTGTACTTAAGTAGCCTAACCAACAACTCCACTCTGTCTCAACAAATCCCTCATTGATTGGAGAATCGAACATCACCTGAAACCACTGGTGGTAGCGAAGTGACCCACCACATTATCATATATTATGTCCCCCACATTATCCAACAGTCACAGAGGTAGTGGCGAACTGTCTAGAAATTAAGATTCATGGGGGTGCACCCTCGACCAAGAAATCGGAATGAGCCCTGGCATGAGCGCCATTACATCAAGAAGAGGAAGAAACAACTACCTGGAGCACCTGGACAAGATTCTTGGCGTAGATCACAAAGGATTGGTTTGAACATAATCTCTATACAACATAAAAGGGCGCCATTCCACCAAGCGAAAGAGACAAGATCCCTGGCGAAGGATGCATGAATTTCCCCAATCTTGCAACGTAATTTCCTTTTTAAAATTCATTGAGCAACTGAAAGTTGTGACATTAGCATCAAAATACACGCTGAGCTATATAGCTTTGGTTGTGTAGTAATTCAAAGTTCTTGGTGAGGTTGACCCATCAACACAACTAAATCCTTGGGTCTACCCAAATTCAAACTATTGTTAACATCCTCTTTAATAATTTGGGCCAAAGCATAACAAAACTCATTTTTAGTTGGATTCCATCTCGGATATGATTATGGGAATTTAAATTTTTGCAATGTATTTTAGTGAAATGTCATATGCGTATATTTTGTTGGAAGGGTTTTAATATTAATTTTATTACAGTGAATGTTTTATTATTATTATTATTAAGTTTATTACAATCCATATGTGAATGATAAGTTGTACTGAAGGCTAAGTCTACCCCCAAGCCTGCAAACGACTCCTTCCAAAACCTAGAAGTGAACTTGGCATCTTTGTTTGATATGGTAACAACCCTGGTCAAAAATCCATGTGATAAAAGTTAATAAAGGAAAAATAATAACCATGGTCATGAGACACATATTCCAAGTTGAATGTTGGGAAAAACATCCTAGTGTGGGTGTTCATGATCTGGAATTATGCAAGAATGCAATGAAATACATAAATGCACATAAACGCAGAGTTTCAACATAAATAAAACTTCATTTCATTAGTATAAAATAACTTAAATATGCTTATAGAAAGAATGGAAATAAACTGGCCAGTGTTCTTGTAGGTTATCTCTAAGAAGATATGTGGCAGCTACATGCCTCTGAAATATGTTACAATGAGGCTCAAGGGAATTTTTATTATTGAACAATAAGAAAAACCCCTAAACAACCAAAAACCTAACCTGAGGAGATGTAACAACAAGAGTTTATGGGACCTGTTGGGGTTAGTTTGGTAGCCAACTTCCCAGGCTCATAACTTGGTGATATTATCTCTACTTGGATTCATAATAGATAAGGCTTCAGACTAGACATGAGCTGAATCTGCCTGAGTAGCCGCAAATGGCATGGCTATGTCAATGGGGCATAGTGGCTGGAATACCAAGCCCACTTGGAAGGGGATATGGTCGGTTGAGCTATGGAGAGCCTGGTTATAGCTGTGTTGTACATAGGGGAGGCTCTCATCCCATGTATGTGAATGCTTTGAGTTGTGCATGCACAGAATGTGTACGATCATCATGTTGACGACCTATATCTGGCCATCAGTTCAGGGATGGAAAGCTATCGACTTGGTGAGCTTGGTGTCTAGCATCGACCAAAGGCTGGACCAAAATGTACTGAAGAACCTATTGCCCCAATCTGAGATGATAGACTGTGGGATCCCAAAGTGTACCCACACTCATTCAAAGAAGAGTGTTAGCAGTGGCTTCTGCTGTGATATTCTTCTTGCAGACCGCCATAATGGCCATCTTCGAGAATCTCTCGATCACCACAAAAACACAGTCATTTCCATACTTAGTAGAAGGAAGGCCTGACATGTAGTCCATGGAGATGGATTCCCAAAGTCGACTAGGGGTAGACAACAAAGTATAGAGGCCTTGCTTATTGATGGTCGGTTTAGCAATGACGTATGTAGTGCATGACTTGATGTGCTTCCTAAAATCCTGTCAAAGGTTCGGCCAACAAAAGTACTTCTA
Source organism: Pinus albicaulis (assembly GCA_034641835.2). Lineage (NCBI taxonomy): Eukaryota > Viridiplantae > Streptophyta > Pinopsida > Pinales > Pinaceae > Pinus > Pinus albicaulis. Next base: position 998,420,309 of record CM076577.1, on the reverse strand, counting down.
TAGTACTTCCACTATTTTCTCGATCCCAAATTGCTCAACGACCTGACTATAGTGCGCTTCCCGAATCATCTTGGCATGCTCGCTTGAAGAAACAAAAAGGTGTCCCAGGTGACATAATATTGCATCCTAGTGGTGAAAATATGGAACTTCCTTACCCTCGAAGAGCGTCTTGTATGTGTGGCCGAATTCTAGATTGCTTTTGTAGAGAAGTGGTCAATCATAAGTCTGGTGCCCACAAGAGTTGAGCACGGTGGTCAACACCATGATCGGTGGTTGGCTAAGTATTCTGCAACATTATTCATGCTACACTTCTTGTACTTGATGTTCATATTAAACTATTGCCGTTATGTGGACGAATTTTGATGGAGATCGTTCTGCAGCTTCCCATGTGTCTATATGAACTGTAGGGGTCAGCGGTATGTGTGGATTATTTTTTCCTTCCCCAAAATGTAATGCTTCCATTTTCGGCAAGCTTGCACAATGGAGTACATCTCTTTTTCATAAGAGGGATACTTCCTTACTGTGTTAGAAAGTGTCTTACTGTGATATTCCATTGGATGCCCCTGTTGAATAAGAACTACCCCAATAGCATAGTCAGAGGCATCTGTTTCGATCTCAAATGGTTGTTGCAATTCTAGTAATGTGAGCACTGGTGCAGAGTAGAGGCGATGTTTCAACTCTACGAAAGCCTTGTATTGAGCTTCAAACCAAAACAATTTTTCTTTCGCTCCTCCATTGAGGACTTGACTCAAGGGCTAAGTGATATGAGAGAATCCCAACATGAACTACGATAGAAATTGGCAAGACACAAAAAGCTGCAGAGCTCTGTTAGAGTGGTTGGGGCTAGCCAATACCGAATGAATTGGATCTTGGCTATATCCACATGCACCCCCCGCTCATCAATAATGTATCCTAGATATTGAACTTGGGTCATGCCAAAAGTGAACTTCTCCAAATTGGCACACAACTTGTGTTGCTGCAGTGTTTCGAGGACCTATCAGCTGTGGTGGAGGTGCTCTTCCCAAATCTGAATGAAAAATAGGATGTCATTCAAGTAAACCACTACAAATGAGTTAGTGAATGGCCACAAGATGTTTTCCATCAGCCTCATGAAGATTGTGGGAGCATTCGTCAACCTGAAAGGCATGACCATTCATTCAAAAAGGCCCTCCTTGAATTTGAAGGATGTCTTCCACACATCGGAGAGTTCGATTGGTACCTGGTGATACCCGGACTTCAAGTCGATATTTCTAAAATATTTTCCCCCCTTTAGTTGGTCTAGAAGGTCATCAATCCATGGGATCAAGTACCTATTCCAGACAATGATCTTGTTCAGTGCTTGATAGTTAATACAGAGTCTCCAAGTTCCATCCTTCTTCTGTACCAACATGAACAAGCTCCCGCAGGTAAATGAAATCGGCCAAAGGTTACCTTTCTACAACAACTCCTGAATTTGCCTCTTGATTTCATCATTCTCTAGAATAGAGCGTTGATATATTTTTCCATTGGGAAGTGGCACACCTAGGGTCATATTGATGGAGTGCTTGACCTGATAGTGCAGAGGCACCCTTGTGGGTGAGGTGAAGATGTCCCCATACTCCTCCATGACCTTTTCCATCTGTTTTTGTCATGCAAAGGAGCCTTTTCTAGATTTCGTGACCATAATATTCTTCTTGCCCTTAGGGCGGATCATCAGGAAACAAAATTTCCCGATTTTGGAAATGAGCTTAATACATCATTTTGCAGTAACCAAAGAGATGGCCATAAGTGATGCTACCTCTAGTATCCCGTACAAACTATTTCCCAAAATAACGATAACAACAGAAGGCCTAGACTCATACACACCATGTCGCTTCCACAAGTATGGTTGGCCTAATAATAATCACAAAAATCAAGAGGAGAAATGTCACATAATACCTCATCTGTGAAGGGCTTGATGCTGTAGGGAAGGTGACACTACTAGCTGACACAAAGATCTCGTCCTTGGTGAATCCACCCGATGGTGTGTGGCTATGGGTGTATGAGTCCAAGCCTCGCATTTTTAAGGGATTGTATGTGAGGATGGGATCAAGCCTTTTTTTAATCATAGGTTGGAAATTATCAGGCAGAAGTAGAGTTGGAATGACCCATATGACATTGATCATAAAGTCATCATTGACTGGGAGTTCATGTCAGAACATTCCCATAATGAGAGAGTGGCTAAAATTACACCTAAGATATATAAACGAATAGATTAATTCCATGGGTCCTCACAGGCTTATCTATAATTGAATGGACATATAAATTTTTAAATAAAATATAACATGAAAATGAGTACTGAAATTTTTCTTCTGAAATATGCACGAATTGAAGAATGAGAGGGTGTCCTGATAAATGTTATTAATCATTATTTTCTTTTACCTAAATGTGCCACGCTAATGTGACACACTGACCTATAGCAAGGATGACAATGTTACATTTCTTTTTCTTGAACCGCGTTCCAAGTGAAGGTGACGTGAAACTGGGATGACCAAGACTTGTCCAAAAGTTACACCAAGTTTGTGTAGGCCTCCCACTCCCATTGCTTCTTTCATTCCTTACATTTTACAAATTCAGTTTTCAAACCTTAATTCGTCATTACTGAAATCAAAGAATACACATTTTCCTTAATCTTTAGTATATATATTATTATTTTATTTTCTTCATGAATTTTTTTATGAATACATTACTTTATTTCTTTTATTTCATAAATTTATGATTACTTAAATAAATTTTAGTATTATTAATTTGTCATCATGGGTTTTAAAATAATATGCATTTCAAGCTAAATGAATGGATGCTTTTGAATTTATGAACTATGCATCATAATTATTGGTTTTTATGGCTAGAGTTAGATCTAAATTTTTTGACATCTTCACTTAAATTTTTTGATTTATCAATAAAATTGCATTCTTTTCTTCTACATTGAAGTTATTAAAATTCCTTTCCCTCCATTCATAAGCCTAGTGTCAAAACATAGCATAATAATTACATGTATCAGTATGCTTTGCATGTGTAGTTGTCTTTGATAAAATGTCACTTTGATACACTTTCATGTGAGGTTTTCCTCCTCCTTTAGTAATGGTTTTTCTTTATATGTTTTCTTGGCATTATCCATTAAAGCTCGCCCTATATTTTGAAATATATTGTCAACATTATTCCTCATTCCCACTTCTTGCATAAGGATCCCTATCAAGTGATCTAAGAAATGTGTTTTCTATCTCGCTGCAACGATAATGGAAATACTTTATATCCATGTGATATCAATGCAATATACTATTTAATTTTATAGTACCTAGCTCATTATATCATAATTCATCTCTAATATTACCCAAAGTATCTTTTAAACCTTTAATTCTAGACATATAATAAAAAATGCTTTCATTTTTTTCGATATTAATTGAATGAAGCTTTCTATTAAAAAATATCACTCTAATTCTATTTACTATTTAATGCAAAACTTTTAATACCTTCCATGTCTTAATTGATATCCTACATACCCTTATATGTAGAATGACATGTATTTCACAAACATTCTCGAGCGGACCTTTTGCTTGGTTTCTCTTTTCTCCCTATCTTGAACCAAGGCCATATGACTAGTTGGCTTAGCTTCAACTCCACTCACAATTAACTATGCATTATATCCTTCCAAAAAACATTATATCTTAAACTTGCAATTTAAATAATTCAATCCATATAACTTATTTTCTTCATTTAGATAGTAATCTGTTAAATTTGACATGGCTAATTAGTGAAATAAACAAGAACAAATGATCTACAGTAGTAATTTTACTAGCATACATAGTTTTTGATAATATTCTTACAAACATACCATTCAACGCACTCAATGTACAAGACATATGAATGCAAAACAATTTGTTACTGATATAACTCCAAACTCTAATCTACAAATACCCTAATATGTGCATAAAATCAAATAAGAGTAAGGAACATTGATATATAAACTCATATAACCTCACAAGGAGAAATTCTTATTAAGTCATCAATCCTTAATTCCCCCAACCACTATTGTAGAAATGGTCACTTATATAACTATAGATGACCATCATCAAAATTAGATATTGTGTCCAAACGAAAAGCATCACTATCTCCATAAATATCTCCATAATATCTCCTAAAATCTCTTCTGAAATATTCCCATAGATATCTCAATAAATTTTAATCCCTAACATCTTTCATTTCTATGTAGACTTTCTAGATAATCTAGCACATTATGAGTTATTCATTAATTATTAAAAGTAGGAATTATTCTTTCATGCCCTCTCCTTAATGATAATTATTCATTAAATTGGTCCTTTCTCATTCTTATTCTTTACTACTCTCTATTTTGATCTGTGATCTTTTGACTTCTTGATATTCTCTGCACTCCACTATGTACTTGCAAACATAAATATAAGTTCAAGTTTGTATAAAAAAACCACCATCCACCATAATACATGGGTCACCAGCTATTATATCCATCATTTCTCTAGGAAACCTTTTCTCGTACATGGTTCATCAATTGTTCTTTCCTCACTAGTCTTTGTGCTTGTACCTTTTTCCCTTGCATCATCGCCATTCATCATATTTGGTTTTTTTCTAGTTGTGGTTTCTAACTTACCCGCAATCATGGTCATGATTGTTTTGCATCAATTATCTTGTTGGTGTCTCCCTTTTCCAGTACTGGATCCTCTAAACAATATGTATCTCCTCACATTATACAAAAAAATTTTCATGCCATGGTGGCTTTTATCACTCTCAAAATTGTTAGGTACTCTTCTCATAGAGCGCCTCTTCCTCATACTTTCTCACACCATTCTCTAACGAAAAAATAAATTAATCACATACAACAAATGGAATTTTATGTATAAATAACTTGATCTATATTGAATAGGGAAAGTTTCATGCATATATATAATATTTCTAGAGATAAATAGATCCCTGAAAAATTGAATTTGTAATCGAGACATCTATCTAACTGAGTATTCTTTGTGTTAGACTCTATCATCAAAATCTATGGAAAATAATGTAACAATCTACCAACAATTACATCATTTATTTCTAACAAAGTAAACACTAACATTACATTTATTGAGCCCCCTCCTTTGTAGTATAACATATCAAAAAAATGTATTTTACATTTATATACATATAGTTTTGTAATCATAATATTGAAGGTGGTGTCTACAAATTCTAGGACTATATGAAGGAGATCATCTAGAACTTGGCAGTTCTCACCTAACAATAATGGAGGAGTTATTTTGGGGAAAAATAGTGTTGTGTAATTCCAGTGATCATTTGTAATTATTGGAGTTGATTTTGACATATAGTTATTTGAAATTTAGCGTGACTACATCCATGCTTCCTACTATAGCAAGAAACTTGAAAGTCATGTTACCAAATTTACTACTTTTACTAAGTGTATTTTTTCAATACTCATATTGTGTGTCCAAGCATAGTGGGAAAGGAAATAGAGAGGCACGATGATCGATACAGGTAACAAATACAAGGTGTATCCGGGGGGCGGCGGCAAGGTAAGGAACACATAATTCCAATGGGAGTAAATAAGAGGCAAAGCATTCCACCTTGGAAGCAAACAATCCCAAAATACAAGAGTACTATGTTTGGCTAATAATGAAGCAAAGGTAGTTTTGGAATGATTAAGTAGACATTGAATTTTCAAGTCAAAAAACAATGTTTAATAAAACGAACATGTTCCTCGCATAGTGCAAAGTGGTGAGAAATATAAATTTCAAATGAAAATATAAAATAATAATATGAAGATTTTTTGGTACTATCCACCTCTGAGCTTGATTTGGGATTATAGTGTAGCATTAACATAGTAGGAATTTCATGTATGAAGGAGCCTCAAAGTTTTTATTTTTAAAATTTGACTCATTATGATTAGACTTAAAAATAAATATATTATTAATTTATTACTTGGATAAAATATTTTTTAGAAACATATATTATATAAATAAATTCTAATAAATCATAAATTATTTAACTAATACTAACTTTCTTAATATTAACACTAACTTACATAATGCTCAAATTAACAAAAGTATAGAATCAAATTCACAAACTCTCTTTACAATTTTTTTAATTTAAAAAATTATAAAAATCATAATTTTAATATAACTTAACTATTAAAATTATGTGTTTAACTTATTTGGAGGGGCAGTTAGTTGGATGAGTAAGAGACAGCTTGTAGTAGCACTTTTGACTACAAAGGTTTAATACATGGAAACCACTCATGCAAGCAAGGAAGCAATTTGGTTGCAAATATTGTGTTCAAGTAAAATCTTGCTTATCATTCAGAGACAAAAAAAAATCTTGCTTATCATTCAGAGACAAAGAACATTAATGTTCAATATCACTTTATGAGAGATATGTTTGAGGACAAAAAGGTGTTGTTGGTAAAGGTGGGCACTTTGAAGAATGTTGCAGATACATTGACGAAAGGCTATGAGCATAGAGAAACAATGGGTGTTTTGGGGTTGGACCAATGACTAAGCGCTCATGTGGCCCCTTGTGTGGAAAGAAAACAACAAGTGGAATAATGTTGGGTATGTGTCACTATTCTTTACATGAGTAGAGTAGTTCCATGCGTTATACATTGTACCAGGTATAGCGGGGGTGACAACCCCCCTCCCCCTTGAGGGGTTTGCAAGGGGGTGATAGCGCCCCTGCACGGGGTCTGAGGAAGCGCTTTGAGATTTTTTATTTACGGACCCAATAATAGTTGGGCGGACCCAAGGATGGGGGGAAAACCCAAAGATGGTGGGTGAACCTACTTGTGGTCTTGTGCATGGTTTTTGCACATGGTTTTGGGCATGATGGTTTTATTCCCATGGTATTTTGTAGATCTTTAATGGAGCTATGGTTATCTTCTAATTCAAGGTTAATGGATTGGGGTGTATGAATGCTTCGAAATGTATATATGTATTGCAACATTGAAAGGAATATAATGAAAAATCAATCTGGTAGTCCCAGTTTCGGGATCCATGGGAAAATATTTGTGTATATTTTATTTTGGTTCTTGTCATTATTTATTTTTATGTTTGAAGAATTCGTTTGTAGGTAATTTATGTACAGGGTTAAAACCTATAGTTTCCTATCTCGAGCATATTAAATGTTCCTCACTTCCTTCTTCAGTCCATAGTGGAAATGAGCCAAAGGTTGAGAGAGGGGAAACATCAGTAAATTGTTCATCATGGGCTCCTAAGGCTCATTTTCATGGATTCTTTGGAGCATATCAAAACCCCTATGTCATGGAAAATTTTGTGGACACATACAAGGAAGATTTCCTAGAGACTCAATCCCAAGATTTACTAGAGCATGGAGAGACCACAAAGCATAGGTATGCAAAAGAAGAGGTTGAAGAAGATCATAAGGAAGAAAATTAATAATAAGAAGAATAGATTGACGAGAAGAAGAAGAAGAGATTGAAGAGGAGAGGGAAGAGGAAAAACCAGAAAAATATATAAAATACCTTAGGGGACCTTCTAGACCTGAGAAGAGAAGGATGCAAGAACAACAAGCAAGCCTTTGAGAGGTGAACATTGAACAAGAAGTTTTTGTCTCCTTGGCAACCTTAAGTACACCAGTTAAGGTTAAAGGGGAGCCAAAGAAAGTTCCTCTATATTTCAAAAGGAGTATAAGTAGTAGATTCAAGCAAGGGAAGCCTCAACCTTCCTCAACAACCCCCATCACCATTCAGGGGTCAGCTAGTCACTAGGAGGGAGAACTAGATAAATATAAGAAAGAAAATAAGAGGTGATCTCCCTTAAAGCCAAAGGAAAACAACCCCAAACCTCACAAAGAAAGCCAACCACCAAGGGAGCTAAGATGAGACAACTACAAGAGAAATTTAACATGCTACAAGAAAGCATGAAAATGCTATAGGAAAGCATAAAGATGCTACAGGAAAAAATTTCATAACCAGAAGAAGAAGGAGAAGGACCACATGAGTTTCAAGAACATGATCCCCAACTAGATATTGGGTCTTATTATAAATTTTATGAGGAAGGAAAATAATCCCCGCCAAATTTGCAGTCCCAATCCTCCTTAAGCTAGACGGGAAAAGAAGTAGAAGCCACTGATGGATGAAAACTGTATAGTCCAAAGGGGTGGAGGATGTGGGCGCCTTATGGAAGAGAAAATTAAAATGATAGGTGAGGAGATATATGATTTGAGACTAAGAGATGAAAGCATCAGGGAACAACCGCAAATAGAAAGCAAGATTTTAAAGGAAAAACTACAAGAGAAAGAAGGGTAGCTTGCTACTATGGAAAGCTTGGGAATGGAGGCCATTTAATGTAGGCACCCCTCAAAATCCTATGCCACATTACTCAAGATTAGTGGCTTCAGTTTCAAATGAAAACTCTAGCACAATATGGTTCACTATGTTTCCAAGATTACAAAGATTTCATTGAATGTTTTCTTATATATAGTATGGAGGACACAACTAGGATGGCATAATTAGATGTGCACAGCCGCATATTGATTAACATGATCTTTTGGGATCCCATTTATAGGATGGGACATGTACAAATGATGACATCATCATTATCTTCTTGGTTGACTCCTGAGGAATCAAGGGTTGAAGAGGCAGAAAGGGTCATATCTATAGAAATTGATGAACCCTTATGGATCAAGGTAGAATTGAGACCCCCTCACCTTGTCATCAGCAACCATAGGATCATATTTTAATACCCAAAATTGGAGCCACTATACATATAAAAATACGAACAAGACATCCTGCAATTTTAAGACATTTTCAGGCTGTTAGGAACCAAGATTTTGCAGGCTTATCAGAGGATATGACACTCCTTACCATATAGCTTAAAAATCATGGATTATAATTCTCTATGGAGATCGAAGAATTCCTTGGAGAAGACACCCTTATATAATATAATAATTCAAAGACTAAAGGTCAACTGGATTTGGCTTAAGTTCAACCCTCCTTTTTTGTTAGGGATATAAGACATAAAAGAATAGGTAGAATAAAAACAAGAATAGGAAGAGATGGAGAAAAATTTAGGTTTCCACCCTCAAGAAGGCACTCCATAATAGATACCTTGTGATGTCAAGGTCTCCATCAGGGCTATGCATGAAATGGAATTAAGTGGTTGAGTTTCTTAGAGGGTGAGAAACACCTTTAGTAGAGAGTTGATGATGGGCCTCAATAACATGTATACAAAAAGGCCCATTTAGCCATCCTTCAACATACATTTACCTCTATGCTTGCATTGGATAACACCTTTTTCACTATAATGTGTGTATTAGGAAGATTAAAGTATGTTTATCATATTTTGTGGCCTAACATGACTAATGTGCAGGAAAATGGTGCATTTATTATGAAGAATTACATTGGAGATAGCTAGAGGAAATGTAGGAGGCTTGTCCCCTAAATTTAATCACCTACAACTTGACTTGCTCCCTATATTTACTCACCTATAGTTCGAGGATCTATTGAGCAAATGATGCACTCAAGGATTGTGAGGATCTCAAGGAGCTAGATCCACCCTTATAGGGATTTGGAGGGAAGAAACCCTTCTTCCAAGGAGGTTTCCCCTCAACCATTTTTGTAAAAATAAAGAAGACCAAGGGCTCAATATGATTCAAAATTTTAGAGAAGAGTAGTGACTTCTAAAGCTAGGAAGCTTGTATTTTTCATTTTCATTTCCATGTACTTGAGCACTTTTTGAGATCAATGAGAAGTATTTTATTGCCTTAAATCTAAGTGTGTTCTATAGGGCCAAGTTCCCTTAGGTTAGGGCCTAACCCAAGCACTATATTCTCTCTCCTTTGTACATATTATCATGCATCTTTCTTTTCTGTATTTAGGTTAAAAATATTTCATTGCAAGTTTTTTTTTGATGAAAAGTTGCCTTTACAAATGTATCAATCATATATCTTAGAAAGTGTGGTTGTAAGCCTTGTATTGGCAAGCACAAAAAGATAGGCTTTATTTTTCAAGAAATAAGAAAATCTTGAATGCAATTCAACTCATCCTTTCCTTTCTAGTTTAAGTTTCTGCAATTGACATTGTTAGCATGTTGTAGATGTCTTGCAAGATTCGGTAATAATTATGACGTGAAGGTCATAATATATTTTTTATGGCATATCATTGTCATTTCCACTTTTAATCCTACTATAAACACCCTCAATCCTTCCTCAACAACTTCTTCAACCACACTATTCATCAAGAAGTCATTTCATATTTGTTAAAGGCCATTATGAACATTTCTCCTTGTACAAGATGGGCTCCTAAGGAGTACTAAGCTTGGAAAGGACCTCATACATACTTATACCATATTCCACTACCATTTTTTACCTTCAGATCACCTTTTAAAGCCTCATAATGCTTTCAGATTCAACCCTATAGTAAAATAGGGCAATCTTGTAGCATCATGTAGAAATATTGTAACATCCTATAACACCATGTAAAACCTCTCCAAAATTTACTAGAATTGTTATTTAAGCTTGAATTTTTCCTCCTATCTCTTCAAGATGCACCTTGGGCTTGTTGAGATTCAATAAGATGATGAAGCTTAGTGAAAACCAGTCACCTTCACTAAGTGGGCCCGCAGGCTATTTTTAGGTGTAAGTCTATTTTTAGACTATGTCTATTTCTAGATATGGTGATCATATTTCAGAAGTTGCAAGATGCTATTTGTGGATGGTTGGTCAAGTTGGAAAAATAGATGAAATTTTATTTTTAGAATATTGGGCGAAGTCTATTTTAGATCGTCAATCTAAAAATAGGTGCATGTCGATTATTATTAGCTCTTAATAATAATCTGACAATAAAAATCAACATATTCTCTGGGAGTAATTTATTTCAGTATACAGATTTGGAAAATAAGTAGGCTGAAGGAATTATGCAATTCCTAGGGTTTATGGTGGCTAATGCATGGAGGAATCAGTTAGAACTGAAGTGGAAAAGTTATGACAGAGCTGGAAGAGTAGTTACAGGATTTGTTATTTAGTTTAACTCCGTTAATGGAGTTAAACTCAGTTGAGCTACTTGTATCTAGTCTAATTGAAAGATACACTAGTGAGAGTTAAGTGAATTAATTAGTTAATTAATTCACAACTAATAAATCACTAACAACGAAACAAATACAACAGTTAACTACAGTGCATGTCAGTTCCAATGGAGACCGAGTGGAGAGATAGGTGAAAGGGTGAGATGGACTATCCGTTGTGACTATAGTGATGCATTCAATGCATCTGACACACATTGGAGTTGCCAATGAGAATTGCGTAGTAAAGGCAAGGTAGATTCGAATTCATTCAAAAGTCTTCTTCATCAGGGATTGCGCAGTAGAGGCAGGCTATCATGAGTCGATAAATTGGTGCATAGAGATGCAAATTTCTACATGACAGTGTGTAATGATTGTTGATTGTACTGAGAGCTTGATGTACTAAGCTTTATATGAGTTTACTACATGATTCCATTGATATACATAATATGATAGTTGGGGTTTTTAGCGTTAAGAATTCCCGTTAAACAACTGTGTTATGTGCGACTGAATTTATTTACATGTGTTTGCAATTGAGTTTAAATTTCCGCAAAAGGTTAACAATGGAAGGATTTTGTATTTAGCAAGAAGATAAACATTGTTAGATCAGGAGAATCTGGATATATACATGCATATGTTATATAATTTTGTTAAGTCCCTATATTATTAGTGTAGTCCCTTATTATGTTAGTTTAGCCCCCCTTATTGTTATTTTTGTACTCCTGTAACCCCCATATTATTATTATTTTGCCCTTACATTATTATTGTTAGGTTGGCTAGGGTTACATTGTAGCCCCACTAGGGTTACATTGTGGCCCCATGGAATCTTATATATAGAAATGAGGTTTTATCATTTGTATCATCCAAGAATTTTTCATTCATGTAATGTATTGGAGGTTTCCCCCTCGAAGTGGCTTATTTCTAAGGCGTTGATATCTCTTTTCTTCTATTTTTGGAGCTGGTTTCCCAACATTTGGTATCAGAGCTTTGGATTCTAGGGTTTCGCTGCTCCAAACAGGTCATCATGAAATTTTAGCTATAAATTTTTTTCTACAAAGGTTCAGAAGCTGAACGTTTTAGAGTGCGAAGTTGAGATCTTGAGGAACATCATCGCAAAATTTCAGAGCTTGGTTCACAATATTTTCGGAGATATGATCTATGGAAGTTAGGTCTTTTTGCAGGCTCCTGAATTTCACTTAAAAATTTCATCGTGGAATTTTCGCTATAAATTTTTTTCTACGAAGTTTCAGAGGCTGAAATTTTTAGAGAGTGAAGCTAAAATCCTAAGAAATATCGTCACAAAATTTTAGAGCTTGGTTCACGATATTTTTGGAGATATGATCTGTGGAAGTTAGGTCTTTTTCAGGCTCCTGAATTTCATCTGAAAGAGGTGATCGTGGGAAAATATTCATAACTCTCTCTCTGAGCATCAGATTGGAATTCTATAAAAAGTGATCACAAGTACATAGACTGTAGTTTTCTTTCTATCAATTTCAGAGCCAAAGGAGGAAATAGTGAAACGTGCAAAGTCATACAAGTTCGCTCTACTGAACTAGTCTATAATTAGGTCATAGTAGGAGATTGGGCACAACTTTGTCTTCAAGAATCCAAATCAGGTCAGACCTGTGGCATTCACAAGAAAATTCAAAGGGCTACCTCAATGCCAAATTTCAGACATTGAAGATCCGAAATCGCAAAGATAATTCAGTTTCAATATCGAGATCCTCAAAAGAAAGAAAAAGGTGTGTATTTGGTTTTTAAAATTTCATAACGTTTCTTTGAAAAAGTAGTTTGAAGTGATTCGAAGGGAATATTTTATAATTTTTATTAGTATTGGGTTCTATAATGCATCCAAAAAATAATTCCATACCCATAAAGCCCTTAAAAAGCTATACTATGGTGCATGAAGAGGAAGAATTGAAGTATGAGATATCAAAATTATGGTACCAAGTGCAACAAGTTTCGATCTTACGAAGAGCAACCGAAGATGACATAGATGGTTTAAAAGCAGAAATGGAGGCTAAGTTGGATGGTTTGAAGGATCAAATAACAACTAATATGGATGATAAATTAGTGGAAGATCAAATCGAGCATCAAAAACAAGTTCTCCAACTCTCAAAGGATAACGTAACTTTGGTGCAAAATCTATTGAAACAACAAGAAGATCAACATCACATCAAAATAAATTATCAAGAAATCATAGAAATAAGAACTCGAGAAGTACAATCAATTTCAGAGTATCTCAGAAAGTGGAAGAACTTTCCTGTAGAATATTCCACATGGGAGGATGATAATTTTATACAGAAGCATCAATAAATAATCAAGCATTGAGTACAACACTTGCTTGAAGGAGAGGGGCATGTTAAGTCCCTATATTAATAGTGTAGTCCCTTATTATGTTATTTTAGCCCCCATTATTGTTATTTTTGTACCCCTGTAACCCCCATATTATTATTATTGTGCCCTTACATTATTATTGTTAGGTCGGCTAGGGTTACATTGTAGCCCCACTAGGATTACATTGTAGCCCCATGGAATCCAATATATAGAAATGAGGTTTTTTCATTTGTATCATCCAAGAATTATTCATTCATGTAATGTATTGGAGGTTGCCCCCTCGAAGTGGCTTATTTATAAGGCGTTGATATCTCTTTTCTTCTATTTTTGGAGCTGGTTTCCCAACAAATTTCTACATGGTATCAAAGCAGTGTTAATTCTTGAAGATTGAAATTGTGAAGAATTGTTGAGTTTGTGCTGGTGGACAATTCGAATTTGCTGCAGAAATTTCTTGGTGCGAGAGGTGAGTATACATTGAAATGTCTTTCAATGGGTTGCGATTGGAGTATGCTTTTGAGGGCAGCTCGAATTACATAGCCTAGAATGATAGGATGGAGGCGGTGCTTCAAGATAATGGACTGAAGGAGTTCATCAATAGCGATGTTCCTAGGCCTGGTTCTAGTGATGCTGCATTACTTGATGCATGTCAAAATAAGGTAGTGAAGACAAGAAGAATTATGTTCGAAGGTGTGAAAGACCATATTGTGTCAAGCCTGTAGGTTTTAACCCTGAACATAAATTATCTACACATGAATCTTATAACAGAAAATAAACAATAGCAAGAGCATAAAACATAAAACAGATAAACACAAAGATTTTCCCCTGGATCCCAAATCGGGACGACCAACTTGATATTTCATTATATTCCTTTTAGTGTTACAACACATACATGCCGAAGCATACATAAACCCTAATCGATTAACCCTAGATTAGAATATAACCGTAGTTCCCTTGACAGGATCTACAAAAATACCAGGGGCTAAAAACCATCGTACACAAAAACCATGTGCAAAACCATGCACAAAACCATGGGCGCGTGACTAGTCGTGGAAAGAATATAACACATACACAAAAAAGCCTTCACGGGAAAGCCACTCCATTTGCAATATGGAAGGATTTAACAGGTCTTTTCCAAAGAAGCATGGCTAGAGGAAGTTGGTGCTGAAAGATAAGCTCAGAAAAATAAAAATGGAGAAGGGCGACAGTATTCCAAAATATCTCACAAAGTTTTTCCACTATAGGGATGAATTGGGAAGTGTGGGGATTACTGTTAATGATGATGACTTAGTGAGCTTGGCTCTCCTTGGGCTTTTGAAGAGTTGGCATAGCTATGAAGACTCTGTCAATGGACGGGAGAAAAGTTTGGGTTGGGAGCGACTTTGGTTGGATCTTTTGCAGGAGGAGATAAGGCGAAGTACCAAGGATGACTCTTCATCAAAGAATGAAGATGAAGAGAATTGTGCTTTGGCTTCCAAAGCAAGGAAAGGGAAGGGAAATAAATTCCCTTAAAAATTCTAGGCTAAAGGCAAGAAGCAGGATTTGTCCAAGGTGAAGTGTTTTCACTGTCACGAATATGGGCATTTCACCACTAACTGCCCATAGAAGAAGAAGAACAAGAAGGTTGCTGGAGCTGCAATGGGTGAGGCCTTAGCCTCGCAATTTGAACTTGATTTCTCTTTGATTGCATGCTTGGTTACAAGTTCAATGGGATCGGTGTGGTATCTTGATAGTGGTGTGTATTTCCATATGACGGGAGACAAGGAGTTGTTTAGTGATCTGGAGGAGAAAGACCTCCAAATGCATATAGAGATGGGAAACATAGTAGATACAGTGTGACCGGCATTGGGACCATTACCTTTGAGAGGGATTTAGGTAAACCATTTTTGTTGAAATATGTTATGCATGTTCCAGGTCTGAAGAAGAACTTGGTCTCGGTCGCGATGTTGGAAGACAGAGGTTATGACGTTGTTTTTAGCAATGGAAAAACTTTCTTGCAACATAAAAAAATGAGTCAAACCAAGAGGATAGGGATTCAAGTTTAGAATCTCTACAAGCTGGAGGTAGATGGTTGCACTGCAATGATGGGAAAAGTAGAAGAAGTGGTGAGCCGGGATGAGGGCGAATTATGTCATAGGAGATTAGGCCATCTTCACCATGGCGCCTTGAAGATTTTGCAGTAGATTTCTACTGGATTTCCCAAGGGTACTCTTGTGTATTCAAATTAATGCAAGGGATGTACTATGGGTAAGTTTGTGAAGACCACCTTACATGAGAAGGATAACCATGCTTCGGTGATCCTTGAGAGAATTCACACAGATGTGTGTGTACCTTTCTCGGTTGCTTGAACAACAAAACACAGGAATTATGTTATTTTTGTTGATGACTATTCTCGTAGATGCTGGATCTTCTTCATCCAGAAGAAGAGCGAAACATTCTCAAAGTTTTGTGAGTTTACAGCATTGGTGGAGAAGGAGTCGGGGAAGCATGTGAAGGCTCTACTGAGTGATAATGGTGGTCAATATATCTTGGGTAAATTCAAAGACTTCTATAGCAAAGAAGGAATTCAAAGAGAACTCATAGTGCCTCATAACCCATAGTAGAATGGAGTTATGGAGAGGAATAATAGAACAATCATGGGTGTTGCATGAGTTATGCTGCATGATCAGAGCCTACCGATGCACTTGTGGGCGGAAGCATGAAACATTGCGATTTATGTGCAAAACCATTGTCCTCATAGAGTACTTGACATGAGTACACCCGACGAAGCTTTTACTGGTAAGAAGCCTAATATTTCTCATTTGAATATTTTTGGCTCATCTATTTACATTCATGTGACAATGGACGCCAGGAAGAAGTTGGGATATTTGTGGGGTACACAGAAACACCCCATAATTATCGTGTGTATTTGCCAAGAAGTTGAATGATTGTGGTGCGACAGGATATAAAATTCAATGAGGTGAAATCCATGAAGTTGTCGCTTGAGAGGGAGCTACACTTGCATGCAGAGAAGGAGCTACTTGTTCCCAAAGATGAGCCTCTAGTGTTGAGATTCAACAAGATGATGAGCTTAGTCAAAAGAGTCGCCTTCACTAAGTGGGCCCGCAGGTTATTTTTTGCGCAAGTCTATTTTTAGACTATGTTTATTTTTAGACATGATGATCATATTTCAGAAGTTGCAAGATGCTATTTGTGGATGGCTGATGAATTTGGAAAATAGATGAAATTCTATTTTTAGAATATTGGGCGAAGTCTATTTATAGATCTTCACTCTAAAAATAGATGCATGTTGATTATTATTAGCTCTTAATAATAATCAGACTCTAAACAACAACTTATTCTCTTGGAGCACTTTAGTTCAGTGCACAGATGTGGCATAGCAGCTGACAGAAGGAATTACTCTATTCCTAAGGGTTTACTGGAGCTAATGCATGGAGGACTCAGTTAGAACTCAAGTGGCAGAGTTATGACACAGTTGGAAGAAGTAGTTATGGAGTTGTATTCAGTTTAACTCAGTTAGACTCAGTTGAGCTAGTTGTATCTAGTCTAGCTGATTGATACACTAGTGAGAGTGGAGTGAATTAATTAGTTAATTAATTCATAAATAATAACTCATTAATCAACTGAAAAATACATCAGTTAACTACAGTGCATGGCGGTTTCAGTGGAGACCGGTGGAGAGATAGGTAAAAGGGAAAGATAGACTATCTGTTGTGACTATAGTGATGCATTGATTGCATCAAACACTCAGTGGAGATGCCAATGAGGATTGTGTAGTCAAGGATGGAGTAATTCGAATTCATTTAGAGCTATTCTTCATCAGATATTGTGCAGTGGAGGCAGGCTAGCAGGTGGCAAAGATCGGTGCATGGATTTGCAAGATTGGTCCTGATTAGTGTATGACAATTGTACTGTACTGAGAGCTTGTGATAATCTTTGTATGCTTTTTATGAGATTTTCATATGATCTCCATGTTACATAATATATATTTGGGGTTTTCAGCTTCAGGCTTTCCCGGTTAAAAACGGTGTTATGTGCGATTGATTATTTTTGTTTATGCTTCACATGTGTGTGCAATTAATTTTTTCCGCAAAAGATTAACAAGTGCAATAGGTTCAGTATCTTGCATAAAGTTAAATAGTGTGAGATCAGGTGGATCTAGGACATATGCATGCTTAGTGCATATAATTTTTACATGGTATCAAAGGATTTTTGACTGAAGATTGCAATCATGAAGTGAGTTTGTGCTGGTGGACAATTCGATTTTTCTACAGAAGATTCTTGGTGCAGAAATCGAGTATACATTGACATGTCTTTCAATGGGTTGATATTGGAGTATGCACTTGATGGGAGCTCAAATTACATAGCCTATAAGGACAGGATGGAAGCAGTGTTGGAGGATAATGGGCTGAAGGATTTCATCGATAGCGATGTTCCTAAGCAGGGATCTAGTGATGTTGCATTACTTGACGCATGGCAAAAGAAGATAGCAAAGACGAGGAGAATTCTGTTGGAAGGTGTGAAGGACCATATTGTGTCCAAACTTCATGGGAAATCCACTCCATTCTTAATGTGGAAGGCTTTGACATACTTGTTCCAAAGCAGAAGTGACCAGAGGAAGTTGGCGCTTAAAGACAAGCTCAGAAAAATAAAAATGGAGAAGGGCGACAGTATTCCAAAATACCTCATGAAGTTTGTCCACTGCAAGGATGAAATGGGAAGTGTGGGCGTTGCGGTGATGAAGAGAATACTTGCACTATTAAAAAATTGCTAATTAGTTACTAAAAAAATGACAAAAATTTGCATATGAATGACTATTTTTCGGTCGGTGACCAATAGTAGCTAATTTACAGTATTTTATAACGCGACCAACTTTTAGTCGTTTTTAGCTTAGTCATTAATTGGTTGTTTCAATTTTGTTGTCTAGTAGTATATTGGGTCATTGTAGTCATTGATTTGGTCATTGATTTAGTCATTGATTTGGTCATTGATTTGGCCATTGAATTTATTGTTTAGTAGTTTATTTTCTCATTGATTTGGTCATTTATTGCCACAATTAATGACCAATTACTCTAAAAAATTATATTACTAAATGATCTAGATAAAACAATTAATGACCAAAATGTTAGTCGTGTTATAAGATACGCATGTAAATTAGCTACTAATAGTCATATATATGCAAATTTTAGTCATTGTTGAAACCAACTAATGACCAAAGAAATATGAGTAAATTTTTGTCGTGTTATGATTGCTAATATCTGTATATATGCACAATTTGTCGTTATTTGTAATCACAAATTTATCATTTGCAATAGTCATTTATTTTTTTTTGGTAGTTTCATATTCATTATATAAATGAATACTTTAGTAGTTTATATTCATTTCATTTACTTTCATTAACAATTTTTTTATAAGCTACTAATTTTGTACTTTTAGATGGATTTTATGTGTTCATTATTAATAAAAATAAATTAATTAGTATGATTTTGCAACTAAATTTAATAAAAATGTCATACAATGTACATGTTCATCTAATTTGAAAACAAAAAGTTACATATGTTAATTACAATACTATGTAATATCCAGTGCAACTATAAACAATTCCAAGCACATAAATTATATTATATAAAATGTCAAGTATTACAATATGAGTTTCGAACTTAATATTAATTGGAGAACAATTTACACATGAAATAATGTTTCATTACTTCAAACATTATCATTGTCTTGCCAAGGCAGTGCAAGTGAATTCACCAACTCTGATTGTTTTGCCAAGGCATTGCAAGTGAATTCACCAACTCTGAAGACTTGATCATCAGTCTTTATGTGTATCTTATGCAAGATATTGGCTCTACGGGTACCACTAGACCAATTCTCTTCTCTCTCTCTTTAATTTTTATTTTTTTGCTCTAGTGTTATTTGTTCTCCTCTTTCTTCAATCCTTGCTTCTTACCATCAATACTGAGTTCCTTTTCTGACAAAAAAAAGAGAGGATACAATGCAATGTATAAGACATGAAAGTCGATGAACACTAGAAAATAAACTAAATTAGACTATAAAATATTTATACAATATATACCTTAACATCAACAATAATATTGTTAATGCCATTTTTCCCCATAAAAAGCAAGAAACTTGAACAAGTTTTCTTCCGCTGGAAAATAGTGGCAACTATGTGGCTTGATGATCTGTATAAACAAAGAAAATAAAATCTCACAAATAAACACAACATGGCTAGCGATTTATACTAATAATGTCCCATGCTCCACTTTTGTAGTTATATCGCTTCCTCTAGTTATCTCCAAGAAGCAGAGACACTTCAATAATAAAACTGGTCAATAGAAATCTAATGGGCAAAGCAAAGTATTGTTGACACAAGATTACAACAAGAAACTGAGAAATAATAAGACAAGACTTTGTAAATTGTGATACTAACCGGGAATATAGCTTCAATACAGTAATCTTCAATTATCAACATAATATTCCATGGGGAAAAGGAATCCAATTCCCATAAGCCAACAAATTATGTATGCCGCTTGTTTTCCCTATAATTAATTGAGCGAGATTAGCACATGCAATTTCCATTTAGAATATATGAAATAATTCTATAAATATTCAAATAAAACTTAATGTTACTCAATCATTTTTCTCTTATGCAGAAAAAACTGAATATGCTAACTTGTTTTTAAGCTGGAGAGTTTTGTAATTCATCGTGTCCAAAATCATTTCTTATTGTCATGATTGTTTTTTCTTTAATGATCAAGCAACGGGCCTATATTTGATCAAAAACGTATTTTTTAGAATATATTCCTTTTTTCTAATTTAAAGCTAAATTTCCTTCCATTTTATGATGTTCAAACAAATTGGAATCATATTCCTTTAACAAGTCACTGTTGTAATATACTACTAAATGAACAGCTACGTAATGAGGTTATTAGTGGTGGAATACTAATAAATCAAAAATACATGCAAGAAATGACACCATTATGTCCTAGGCATGCCAAGTCTTTATCCTCTTAGTTGGAAATATTTCTTCGTGAAAATAACATATTTGACAAAGAGAACTTTTCTAAAGCTAAAAAATGTCGGTGTATCCAGCAACATTGACATTTCTATTGGCATCCTCTCACAATGTCTGGAAGTATCAAACAAGTGTAGTGCGCTTCCCTGTAAGGTCAAAGTTTGGAAATGAAATACGTTGTCCCTTAGTCTAATCAAGTTTTAACTTGCCTTTGATAACTTAGAAAGAATGGGAATCCAATGTAGAAAAATGAAAAAAAAAACTTTTATTCATTCACACTTACCTAGTTCCTAAACAAGCATGGTGGTCGAGTGCATACTTGGAGGACTGCGATGAATGGCGGGCTTATAGGAATGGTAGTTCTAGAGAACGAAGCTTTGACACCACTTGGCCATGAGGAAAGCCACAAGGATATTGTGATTTTTAATCTAGGTTTCCTTGGTTTCTGCAAAACACGATCTCTATATTAGATTTATTGGTTTTGTATTTTTATTGGCTTATATTTTTAATGTTTTTATACTTGTTTTTATACTCTCTGAAGGAAGTGTAAATACTAAGAGGTTTTTTATTACCATTATCTTTGTGGGGTAGTAGACATGAAATATGTTTTCTTTGCTCAAACTGTGTTTTCTATTTACTATGGGTTTAGATAACAAGAATATGCATTCTGTTGCGGGTCTCAGGACTGCCAGAAAAGTAATATGTGTAGCAGTATCCTTGATAGTAGTTGTTAAGAAGAAAACCAAGGTCGAATGGGACCAAGGAGGAAACCAGTGAAATCTAACAGTGAATCGGGAATAAAAGGGAATTCTTGAATATTCAACTACAGTTCCATTTGGTTGCAATTCTATTAAGATTTCTATATGTGGATTCTCCTTTTTGTAAACCACCCTTATCAACTTATGGCTAATGTACAACTTTGTAAATGATATTCATATCTATATTGTATCGATGAATTTTGAATTGATATGTTCTTATTATGAATAAATGGTAAAAGGCTTCCTTGCAAGCGTTTGTAGGCAACATGCAGGTCCTTTTATTTGTTGTGAGATACTTGCAAAGAACAGTTCTGCTTACAGTCTCTAAAAGGTGCAAGGATTGTTTTATACTACCTTTTGCACATTCTTGGTTGAATTTTGAAGGCATTTCTGATTTTGAAATTAGCTACATGTAGAATGTCAAATCTGCTTACAGTCTCTAAAGGGTGTGAGGAACGTTTGATACTACCTTTTGCACATTCTTGGTTGAATTTTGAAGGCATTTATGATTTTGACATTTTCTACATGTAGAATTTGGAGCCTGTACCCTGTTTAACTAATAACTCACTACCTCGATTTCCATAAGGAGGATGCTATTGAAATTTTTAATGATAAATTGCAGTGGGTAAGACACGCTTCTATGCTCTAGAATTTAAAGAGAACAGTGTAGCTTCAAATGCGGGATGGAGCCATTTAGATATGGTATAACAACGTTTAAATATGCTCAGAATCTTGACAAATAATCATATGTCAGAATCCTATGCCTCTTGGAATTTTTGGTTGGTTTGTCTAAAATATAGAGTAGGTTGCTTTTAAATGGATTGATTGACGTCCTTTTAGAGATTCACGGCTCTGTTTCAATTCATATTGCTTCTCTATGCGATCTAACGAAATATGGCTTTTGATTTGTGGCATGCAAATTTTAATGCCAAGGGAATGCTATGCCTAGTGAAGGCACAAAGGGGCAGATATAACAGCTCAAATTGGACAAAAGATAACAAAGGAAATCCATCCTGGAATGACTCCAAGGTGTGAAAATTCAACTGCAATGTATTGGTTTATATTCTCCTACTTGATTTAATTAATACAAGTTATTTCCATAATTTAGATTCAAAAAATACCGAAAATAAACACAACTACAACCTACACATGTAGATCATTTACTGAATAATACGCTCATGCAACAAAGTGAGACATGGAATTTTGGACATAAGTCCCTAGAAAAACCCAAAGCAGGAAAACCAGTTTAGCAGATATGAGGGTTTATTATTAAGTAGTTCTGAGTACATAAAATCTAGGTTCCACACTTAGAAAACCCGATAAAGAATAAAAGATATTAGATCTGTAGCTAACCTGAAGATCTAGTGCCAAATATCTGACTTATCCACACCCTCAAATAGGATTTACAGGAGTCAGCCCAGATCTGACCCTAGAAACCCTTAGCGTAGCTTCTGAAGCCCCAGCGTTGCCCTAGAAGGCCTGCGTCAGTCTCTGCGTGGCCCTAGGAGGCCTGTGTTACCCTTGGAGGGTCTATGTTGCCCTTGCACTGCCTCAGCTAGGTTAGCATCAGCCCTGCGTGGCCCTAGTTGCCTCTGCGTTGTCCTTGTTGGACTGCGTGACTTTGAAGCCCCTCTACATTTTCCTTGTTGCTACTCCTCTTGCCTCTTGTTGTCTATTGGCCCTAGAATCAAAACATTTCCTTGGCTAATACTACCCCTCACTGCAGGAAATCCCTCCGTAAATTCTTAGTAAACCCACCCTAGAATTCCAGATCTATTCCTCAGTTCTACAAAAAATGTGTGTCTTCAACTAACCCTCAAGCCTTTCTCTTATACTTTTTCGTTGAACCATTCAACGACCGAGATTAAATCATCCATCAACGTCTGAGATTAAAATACGGCTTGATCCATGTGACTTAAGACAATTTCATCACATGTTTAATTATATTCACTTTAATTATTTTATTTTCCTAAGTTTAAACTTATGAAGTACATTAAAATAATTAATTAATTTAATATATCCTAAACCAGATAAAATTTCCCAAATAAATTTCTGGGTCTTGTAGATATAGTGTGTTCTAGTCCCTCCACAAAATTTGGGAGCTAGAGCACAACTGATGCTACCCAAAATACACAAAAACTCAACACTCCCTCTTAGCATCAGGAGTGTGCTCTAGCAATACATCACACCATGCATTACAAGATCTCGAATGCTAGATTTGTGTTGTTTTATTCTTGGCCTGCTACCCTCCATATATTGGATTGTTGCTCTCTGTACTGCTGCCCATGTCGCTGTCACTGACACTGCTACATCTGTACTGTAGTTCCCTCTCAAATTGGTGCATCATGTTGCCCACAGCACTGCCACTGCTAACTGTTGCACTGCAACTCAGTTTTTGAGAAGTAAGCAATTAAATAACTCTGCCCAACTGTTTGATAGATAAGTCAAGTTGCCTTCTACCACTGAATCTCCCTGGATGTTGAATCACGTTGTCCTCCTAGAGGCACTGTCATGCTGTAACACTACACTGCGTGAGCCCCGCTTCTCTGCACTACTGAAGTCCCATCAGTCTCTCTATGATGTGATTGCCTCTACATCACATTGATCCTTCTAAAGCTCTTCAGCTCCCTCTTTCGCTTCAATGTGGCCATCTGCAACCATCTCCCGACTCATCCCGCTACCATCTTAAGGCTCCTGTAGCTCGTATGTGATCCAAGAGTAGGGTTGACTCAAGGATCCTGCCAACGTCTATGGATACTCTATATATCCATGTCACCCCACCTCTTCTCTCGAGGTGAATGAGCACTCATGGCTAATCCACCATCAGAGCCATCATCATTTACTGTTGCAGCTTTGGAATTAGAATCCTCTTTGTCCTTCTTCTTAGGACAACTGCTGGCGAAATGACCAAGATCACCACAGTTAAAGCATCGGACCATGGAGAGGTCCTTATTCTTTCCTTGCTTCTTTTCCCTTGATGCAAGGGCTGCATCCTCCTCCTCTTCTTTCTTCACTCTGGATGATCCACTTCCTTCACTGATAGACTACTTCTTGGCGATCCTCTTGATCTCCTCCTGGCAGAGAATGGCCCACATATCTACCCATGATGGTAACACTGCCCTTCCCAGAATGCTCTTGAAAAACATTTCCCATTCATCAGAAACAACATTTAGGGTCATCCTCACTAGAAGCCCTTCATCTAGATTAGCACCCAGACCAATCAGTTGGTCTCAGATAGCTTGAAGTCTGAAGAGGAATGGATGTATCTCTTCACCCTTCATCATTTGGAACATACGCATCTGATTATTAAGAAGCATTCTTCTTTGCACAGAGCCTCCTTGGTACATTGAATCCAAGGCTGACCACATGTCATTTTCTGTAGTCTTACCAGTAATATGAGGAATCACGTGGTCCTTGACTCAGTCTATGATCAAACGCTTTGTCCGCACTTGATTTTCTTCATACTTCTTAAGTGGATCTGCGTCAGTTGGCACAACAAGAACCTTCTCTGCATGATTTTTGAGACCATACTCATCCAGAAATTAGAGGATTTTAGCCTTCTAGATAACATATTTGGACATTCTGTCTAATCTATATTGATCCCTCAATCCATATAGAGCCATATTTTCTCAGATCTGATAGAAACAATACTTCTCCCTCTGGATTTGGGTTTCTTGGTGACTAGAAACCCTCTAGTAATTTCTTCCACTAAAAACTGATTTCTGTTCTGGAAATCCTTCACCAAAACACAAATGGACAGTATTCTTCGATCCTCCTTATCAATTCCCATATCTGTTTGGCTCAAATTTGATGAATAATTGTCTTCCTCCTGCCTTCGTTGCCTTAGCTAGGAACAATTCTACACCTGCAGAATCTCTACCCCACGAGCACTACTGGAGATCTGAAGCACTGCTTCCAGATCTTGGAAAAACTCTTCTGCAACAGGAGAAGTGACTAGACTATGTATTCCTAGTTGGCCCAGCGTAGTCCTAGTGCTGCTCAAGAGTGGACTGTGTAACCCCAGACTAGGTGATGCAGTCCTTACGCTACCCTGGGAAGGGTCTACGTAATCCTGAAGGCCTTCTGCAGGTTCAGTGCTATCCTCCTCTGGATCTGCATCCTCTTGCAAAAAAATATTTCTTCAACTGATTGCTGGAGATTCAACTTGATTTTCTATCACTCTGATACCATGTGAAAATTCTACTGCAGTGTATTGGTTTATATTCTCCTACTTGATTTAAGTTATTTCCAGAATTTAGATTAAGAAAATACCGAAAATAAACACAACTACAACCTACACATGCAAATCATTTATTTAATAATACGCTCATGCAACAAAGTGACACATGGATATTTGGACATAAGTCCCCAGAAAAACCCAAAGCGGGAAAACCAGTTGAACATATATGAGGGTTTATTATTAAGCAATTCTGAGTACATAAAATCTGGGTTCCACAATTGAAAAACCCGATAGAGAATAAAATATATCAGATCTGTAGCTAACCTAAAGATCTAGTGCCAAATATCTGACTTATACACACTCTCAAACAGGATTTACAGGACTCAGCCTGTATCTGACCCTAGAAACCCTCAATGTAGCTTATGAAGCCCCAACGTTGCCCTAGAATTCTTGCGTCAGCCTCTGCGTGACCCTAGGAGGTCTTGCGTCACTCTTGGAGGGTCTATGATGCCCTTGCACTGCCTTTACTAAGTCATCATCAGCCCTGCATGGCCCTAGCTGCCTCTACATTGTCCTTATTGGACTATGTGGCTCTGAAGCCCCTCTGCGTTGTCCTTGTCGCTGCTCCTCTTACCTCTTGCTGTTTCTTGGCCCTGGAATCAAAACATTCCCTTGGCCAATACTACCCCTCATTGTAGGAAATCCCTCTGGAAATTATTAGCAAACCCACCCTAGAATTCCAAATCTATTCCTCAGTTCTACAAAAAAAGTGTCTTCAACTGACCCTCGAGCCTTTCTCTTATACTTTTTCGTTGAACCCTTCAACAGTCGAGATTAAATCATCCATCAACAGCTGAGATTAAAATATTTCTTGATCCATGTGACTTAATTTAATTTCATCACATGGTTAATCAAATTCACTTTAGTTATTTACTTTTCCTAAGTTTAAACTTAGGAAATACATTAAAATAATTAATTAATTTAATATCTCCTAAACCAGATGAAGTTTCCCAAATAAATTTATGGGTCTTGTAGATCTAGTGTACTCTAGTCCCTCCGCAAAATTTGGGAGCTAGAGCACAATTGATGCTACGCTAAATACACAAAAGTATCAACAAAAGGGACTATGTATATGTATGCAATCAAACTATGAGAACCGTGTGAATTAATAGCACAAGGAAAAACCCACAAAAATATTGTAGAAGGCAGGCCAAAGAATCATAGAATTGATGATATCAAATCAATTTATCGACTCATGAAGTGACACTAAGTGTAGGAGCTTTTTAGGTTTTCCTTTGTGAAGCCTGTCATCACATGGGTAGATATTATTTGTTGAATAACCAAAGAATCAAGTTAAATATGTCATGAGTGAGTGGTAGCTGCCAACAGAGATGTCAAAATGTATAACCTCTGTTCATGATAGAGTTGTTGAATCAAATTCATAAAGCGCCCAAAAGAGAAGCCAACCTGTAGTAGAGGATAACGAAGAACATTGATAGATGCCATATAAATTTTAACTAGTCACAACCTTGAAAATTTGTGAAATTGAGGTGCCAAAGCTGGCAAATAGAAGACGCAGTTATGAGGAATTTAATATAGTATTAAATGTGGTTTTTGTTAGTTTCGTATTTTGGAGATATGCAATGTACTCCTGTTCTCCTACTATGCAATGTATCGTCTAATGAATTAATGAATTCACTCTTTCTCATTCTAATGTGTATTCATATCCATGTACATGACGGAAAAAAAATTACATATTAGAAATGCAAGTGTGGATTTGTGAAAACTGTTTCTAGAGAAAGGCTGGATACTCGATTATATTGAGTGCAATGATTCTTATAATATTTTAATATTTTCACTCCCACCAGAAGACTTAATTACTTTAACTAGTGATGGAGATGTTCATCAATGAACTCATGATGTACCAAATCCTGTGGTTGGAGTATATAATGTGCCAGCTACCCCATTTACTGGACACGGTCCTTGAATTCCACATGGTGATCAGTTGAGGCAGGTATCCATTGGGGCTGGTATGTGTGCTAGAATTACAGATGGTGGTCGAGCACATATTTGGAGGAATTCGATGAAGGGTGGGCTTATAGGCATGGTAGTTCTAGAGAAGGAATCTTTGACACCACTTGGCCATGAGGAAAGCCACAAGGATACTGTGATTGTTAATCTAGGTTTATACCTTGGTTTATGCAAATCACAATCTTTGTATTAGATTTATTGGTTTATATTTTTAATTTATATATACTTGATGTTATACTCTCTGAAGGAAGTTTAAATACTAAGAGGTTTTTTCTTACCATTATCTTTATGGGGTAGTAGATATCAAATATGTTGGCTTCGCTGCAACTATGTTTTCTATGTACTAGGGATTTATATAATAAGAATATTCATTATGTTGCAGGTCTCAAGATTTCCACGAAAGTAATATGTGTAGCAGGATCCTTGATAGTAGTTTTCAGGAAGAAAAACAGAGGTCAAATGGGACCAAGGAAGAAACCAGTGAAATCTAGCAGCAAATGAGGAATAGAAGCGCATTCTTGAATATTCAACTACATTTCCATTTGGTTACAACTCTATTAAGAATTTAATATGTTGATTCTCCTTTTTGTAAGCCACCGTTATCAACTTATGGCTAATGTACAACTTTGTAAATGATATTAATCTATATTTTGTATCGATGAATTTTGAACTGATCCGCTCCTATTATGAAGCAATGGTAACAGGCTCCATTGCAAGAATTTGTAGGAAACATGCAAGTCCTTTTATCTGTTGCGAGATACTTGCGAAGAACAGTTCTGCTTATAGTCTCTAAAGGGTGCAAGAATCATTTTATACTTGCTTTTGCACATTCTTGGTTGAATTTCGAAGCAATTTATGATTTTGACATTAGCTACATGTAGAATGTGGAGCCCTTACCCTATTTAACTAATAAATCACTACACTGATTTCAAAAATAGGGATGTTATTAAAATTGTAATGATGAATTGCAGTGGGTAAGACACACTTATATGCTCCAGAGTTTAAAGAGAACATTGTAGCTTAAAATGTGGGATGCAACCATTTAGATCTCATATGGCAATGTTGAAATATGGTCAGAATATTGACAAACAATCATCTGTCAGAATCCTATGCCTCTTGGAATTTTTTGTTGGTTTGTCTATAGTATATAGTAGGTTTCTTTTGAATGGATTGTTTGACATCCTTTTCGAGATTCAAGGCTCTATTGCAATTTATATTGATTCTCTATGGAATCTAACCAAATCATGGCTTTTGATTTGTGGCATGCAATTTTTAGTGCCAAGGGAATGCTATGGCTAGTGAAGGCATTGATGGGTAGATTAATAACCTTTAATTCTAACCTCCTACACAAACTACCAAAGAGTATCTCTTGAATCATGAAGAAAGGAAATAATTATAACTGAACAATCGACATATTCTTCCGCAAATGCTCAGATTTTTGTAACAGATATTGACAATCAATATTCCAGGCAAAAAATGTCTGGTAAGAAGAGAAATATATTTACCTCAATTTCTGATCCATCCTGGTCTCCAACTACACCATGACTCAGTAGGCTCTTACACTTATCTACCTTTGGCTTTGGAAGATATGTAACAATAGCTACACAATTCAGCAAAGAAAACATACAACATGCTTATTCTTTTCAATTCAATCCATAGCAACATGCTTCAAAGGGTGCAATTGTAGCCCAAAAATATGAAATTTCTCAAGTGTAATTTGCATGCACATTCAAACTTACAGTGGATTTTCTTAAAAGTAGTAGATGGATCATACTCAGGATCACTAGGATCTGAAGAATTTCTTGAACGAGAAAAGAAGACATGAGCATACACACTCCCATTATTCTTTACATCCTAGAAATAAATACAAAAAATACACCATTATACTTCAATATGCTAAAACATGTTCTAGCCTCCACCAAGTCAACCAATCCAAGTATTTTATATTAATAGCTTATATGCCAACTGATATTCAAATCAAATAGTCCAAAATTTAATATGGTATAAAGTAAGATCACATTACAAGTATTAACAAAAAAACAACGATATATATACCAAAACCATAATTTACATTGAATTATCTCAAATACCTTTGAAGGATGGTAAGCTGTTCTATGTTTTCAAACACTGTTTAGGCCCGAGACTACAAAAGGTAAATAGGTTTCTTGCCAGACAATATTTTCTTCATTGCTAAAATCATAGAACTTCTCATTCTCAGAGAGATAGAGCCACATATCTTGAATCATTTACAAAGTATGGAAAAATTATGCTGGAGTTCACAAATTCATGAAAACCACAATGTGAACCAAGAGTCAACATCTCAATAATGAAAGTCCAATCCACTCAGTCAAAAGCTTTGTCAAATTCAATTTCAAAGAAAAGGGGTTGCTGGCTAGTTTTTGTGCACATTTGAAGGTTTTACATGTTGAAACCATGGTACTGAGATTACTTGTTTGTACACATAACTTGTGTTATCGTTAGACAACCTTCCATGGCATTGCCTAGATCCTTAGAGTCTTTGTTTTAGCCATGATCTTGTGTGCCACACTAAGCAATGTAATTGGATTCCATTCACCAATTCTGTTTGTGGCTTCTTTTTTGGGAATCTGTTTTCCAAATGACAAAAAATGTCACTAACATGCCTCATGGCCTTGTAAATTTCACACAAAATTCCATCTAGATTCTATACCTAGATACTTTCCATTCTTCATGTAGCTAAGTTCTACAAAATCCTCCTCTTTTGAGAAGTCATCGTTCTTTAACTTGCTCTAGTCACCAATAGATACCTTATGAGGATTAACCCTACAATAAGCATTTCTTGCAGCCACTACATGATCCATCATGGTATAAGGAGAAAATTATTTTGAAATTGCAATTTGAACATTCCTCTAATGTCAACTGGAGTGCTGACAAAAGAGCAATTTGCGTGGAGCAATCCAAGATCCTATTCATTGCCACTTTTCTTTTCAAAAATTCAAAATAGAATTTTGAGCCCTAATCTCCCTTATGAATCCACTGCACCCTGAAACAAAATCAGGCTCCCTTGGAAATGTATTCCCCTTTGCTTCACCTCCCTCTGAACCATTATTTCCTACCATGCATCCTTGCCATAGAGGGACATATTATGGAGATCCTCTTCAATAGCAACACACACCTACTGAAGTCTACCTTGTTGCAGCTCCCTTCTACCTTTTGCAGGCCATCATCCTACCCCAACCTCTGATGGATTTCACAATACAATGTCTTTGGTTATATATTATGATCTGAGTATATTGAAATGCATTTTTTACTATTTCGCTAATGGAAATGTGTAATTTCCCCAGGTAATTTTTGGCCTTGGGGTTCAATCCTGATCTATGGTTTTCAACCAATCATGAAAGGAATCATAACAAAAACTCACATTTATCAACTAATATAACAATAAATACCCTTCTATATAATTCAATAATGATATAAGAGATATTTAAGAGTCATATTTTTCTTCAGCAAACCACCGCAAGTTAGGGCTAACTGCATAATGAACAATAGACCTATACAACCAGTAATCCACCAATATAATTTTGACTGTAATGTCAATATTTAATAGATCAATATTCCAAATGTAACCCACACTAGCACTATCCAAGTTTAGTTGGTAATATACTAATTAAAAACTCATTGTCTAACTGTGTTGCCCCAAACTTGTTTGCTATTAAGAAGAGCTTGTTACAACCCTTTCTCAGTGGAGTTTCCATCTGCAATTGGAGTAGTCTCTTAACCTGGTCAAATCACTAGTTAGATCTTATGACAGTCCCCTTTTGAACCAAATTTCACCTACAGTTGGAGGGTTGATCATCATTGCGCATCACGTCAACACACTGAAGTTAAGGCCTACTTGGGATGTTTTGTTATCAGAGACCTTTCCTGTAATTGTTGGAGTGTTTTAAGCTTCATGTGATCACGGACACACAGAAGATATGTTGTGGCCCTAAATACACTCGGGGAGAAGGTTGCCTCTGAGTTGTTGAGTGCTCCATAGTTTGCAAGATTGTAAAAACAGGCTGCTAGGGAGCCAACATCAAAACCACTTTGGAATATTAGGATCTAGCCCTCCTATATTCAGAGAGGGATCTCTCTATATAAGTGCTTTCAAATATATGATCTTTAAGGTTTATGATATGATATTAGGCTAGTTATGAAGTACAAGGGTTTGTTTTGGTTTTGGTTGGGTAGAATATCATCAAAAATGAAAGTCTTTTGAAGAGGTAAAGGTGTGAGTAGGTAGAAAATAGTTTAGCTGATAGGATAAGTAAGAAACAACATCGATTCATTGGGTTATGGAGTCATAAGGATTTAATTGCATAACAAGTTTCAAGAATGATGCATGGGGCAAGTCATCTATGTCAAAATATCTCTTTAAGTTGAATTATGGTATAAAACATTAAAGTGTGGTGAAAAGATCAAGACATATAAGAAAAACAAAGGACAACCTAAGATCAGGGTAGAGCCTTAC
Organism: Pinus albicaulis; assembly: GCA_034641835.2. Taxonomy (NCBI): domain Eukaryota; kingdom Viridiplantae; phylum Streptophyta; class Pinopsida; order Pinales; family Pinaceae; genus Pinus; species Pinus albicaulis. The sequence goes on along the minus strand of CM076577.1, from coordinate 998,388,442 downwards.
TTTTAAGCTAGCACCTTTTGCATGCATAACGGAAAGACACAAAATTAACCTAAGATCATGTAAGTACTTTTAAACTAGTATGCTTTTGATATACTTTTAAAGAAAAACAATAAAAACAAATAATAGTTTAAGATCAAGTAAGAGCTTTGACTCTAGTATTTGCTTCAGCTTATATTAAGAAAGAAAAACATTCAAGATGAACATAAAAAGTAGCCTAAAGATCAGGTAAGGACTTTAAACTATCACGATTTTGGCATACTCTTAAGGGAACTTTTCGGGAAGCAATTATTTGAGAAGATACTAGAGGACGGGGCTAACCATAAACTTCCCTAGTTCAACTTTACTTAGCAAACTTTTCAAGAACATTCAAGGGTAGAATCCCAAGTTTTACTCATTAGACATGGGCTCACAAAATTCTGGATTGATTACACTCTATTGAATTATCCTCAAATACACAATTAGCAGAAAACATAAAGATAAAGATTTATCAGTGAGATTTAGGGTACTTGACAGTAAATCCTAATCTATATTTGTTGTTCTTTATCAGCAAAAGTGGAAAATATGGAAAACATGAGAAAAATGACAATTACAATAAGAAAAACATCGCCATTGAAATAAACCAGGATCCCATAAATCATCTTGTGTATTTGATGTTCAAACCAGTTACAATCTTCAAGTCTAGTGGGTCTTTTATAGCTTCAAACTTCTCATCTCAGCCTATCTTTCTTCAATTACAATACAGAGCTTCAACAACCTCAAAAGATCTTTACATTCAGTGAGTATTCAACCAACAATAATAATGTACTCTCATATGATATATATAGGTGATTTGAGAAGTGGAGTGAAAGGAAAGAGTTATTTGTGAAATTAATACAAAGTAATGGTTTCTCGGCCTTTGGGAGGCCTAAGGAGAATATTTTCGAGATGTTTATCTCTATTTTAATAAAATTTACATTAAATTTCATCAACTTCAATCACTTTTGTTGACTTTGGAGGCTTTGGTAGGCTAGCAATTAGTTGCGAGCTATGTTGGAAAATATCTACGTGTGCATTCATTTTGTATTATTTTTAGGTGAAATCGGCTAGCAAGTGGCATTTTTTTTATCTTTGGAGGAGTAATTGCTTTGATGATTCAGAAATTTAAAGCTATTCTTCCTGCGATCTATCACAATTTTTGTCACTTTAAACCTAATTAGGCCTTGATATTGCTTTTGGGCCTTTATAATCATCTTCGAACTTTTAAAACCTTTTTTTCTTGCTTTGTTCACTTACTATTGTGTTTTAACCTTAAAAGCCTTAGGATTTAAACCTTTAATCCTTCGGTATTTATGAATTCGCCATTTTCACTTTGATTATTCAACGAGCTTCCTTTAATCCACTGTTTAACCTTTCCAATATTTGATTAAATCATTAATCTCTAGACTTTTGACTTTAAACTTTATCTTGAAGCTTTATCTTCACCAATATTTCTTCTTTGCTATGGATGAGTGGCTTTTAGTGTGGGATAGTTTGATGGTATAACCGGTGCTTGTAAAGCGATCAACCATGCAATGAGACACAGCAGGTCCTTTTATGGATTGTAGGAAGGCTTTCGGCCCCAAAAACTATCATCAAATACGCAAAAGAACTTGAAAAATATGGTATAAAACCTGCGGGAGTGGGGAAAATATTGCTTTGGAGGGCGGGTGGTGGCGGTGGGATATGTAGGCGGGGAAAAAATGTTTCATGGCGGAGGAGGCAAAAAACTTGTGAAAACATGGTTGAATTTGAATATAGGTGTGAAAAATAGGCAAAAGTGGTTTGCGAAAACCCGGTTTTTGTACAGCAAATGGGTGGTAAGTGGTTTATTGTCGATTGAAAACGATAGAGAAATCGGAGATACGACACACATCCCTTACGAAACCGGCGGTTCGGGTGGTTAAACAATTTGGATGGAAAAATCGCGCCGAAATGTGATCACGATCGTCGGATGAGGTGGTGCGGATCGATGATGCGAGAGAGGAGCGTGATGGAAAGGTATGCTCGGGCGATCGGAAAATGAAAAGGGGAGCACGGGGACGCGTCGGATCAAGGCTTGAGGCCTATGATCAACGGATGGGATTGCTTCATGATTCGATAGCTTTGTGGTGGGGAAAATATAATGAAAAAGCGTTTCAAAAGGCGTGGGGGGTAGAAACTAAAGGTAGGCGGGAGAAGCAGAGAAGGCGAGGTTAGATGGAGGGATAATGTGACCCAAGGTGGAGAAGAAGGGGCCCAAAAGGAAATGGTGGAGATGGGGTGATCGACATATTAAATGAGGTCATCGGATCCTATGGATCTCTGAGTGTAGATCTCGTCGGGGTAATGTTATCGGGGTGGGAGATTTTACAAAGAAAATGGGGTTTTTAATGTAAATGTCGATGCAATGGGGGCTTGGGGTAAGGAAAAAGCGTGATTCGCTTGGGAGAACGAAGAACGAGGACGCTGGGAAGAGGGGCGAGAGTGAAAATTTTAAGTGCTGAGTTGCGGGGGCTTGGTCACATGACGGAGAGAATGAAGGTGGGGGCTAAGGTTGGAAGGGCTTAAAAACCCAAAGTTTAAGTATGAGCAAAAAGACCTAAAGTGAGGCTTTTGAGGTGTTTTTAGTGTTCGATAGGTAAAATGGAGCAAGTTTAAACTATAGAAAAGGATTTTATGAGTTTAAAATGGATTTTGAGGTTTTTGAGAATAATGAAGGAAAATAAGAAGTAAAAAGGAGATTTTCAAAGGATAATTAAAGGGTAAAGGGGGCAAAAATGAGTGAAACGGGTTTAGAAAATGATGAAATAGCTAAAAAATAGTTCTTTTTTCCAGGAACGGTAGGGTTTTTGAAGATTTTGAAGTGTAAATATCGGGAAATGGACTCTTTGGATAAAGGGACACAAAGGGTACGTAAGAAGTCACAAATTTTCATAGGAAATTTGTCTCTTGAGCGAAGACTTGTCATTGAGGGAATTTTGAGGTCTAAAATGGGCCTCCTAAGAAAAATGTACAACAAAAATAAACTTTATAACAACCAATAGGATTCAAGATGATGATGTTAACCATGGGGGATGATTTACCATTTTTAAATAAAAGGTAAAAATATTAAAAAATAATAAAATAATAAAGCTACTTTTCAACTAAATGACTTTCAACTTATCTCCCACAATTTTTACTCAAATTTAGGTGGGGTACTCGTTGGATGCAAAATTTAATTCCTCATCGAGGAGGTACACCCATGTTGCACATACTTTCAATGAACTACTGCTACATGAAAAATTGGAAATACATTAAAAAACGTGATTACAATCCGTTTTTATGTATTTCTCATTTTTTGTGTAGTAGAACACCCCATCGAAAAGTATGCAATATAAACCTCCTTGGATGAAGATTAATTTCTCATCCAACAGTGCTCACGCTTGAAATTTGGTAAAATTTGGGAGATAAGTTGAAAATATGAGTTGAAAAAGTAGTTTTTCATTTTCCCTCTAAAATTTGATGTCATCAAATCTTATTTGATTTTTTCCACTATTATTTTATAATTTCCTTAGGAGGCCCATTTTAGACCTAAAAATTCCACTAATGTTTTAGCCATCATTTTACGAAACAAAATTTGCGATGGCTAATAATGGCTCACTTAGGGATGACGGCTCCTTGGAGGGTGTCGAGAACCTCAGGGTGATCTACGGGATGTGAAGCAAAGTGCCTTTATCCATTGACAAATTTTTTCTTCCTTGATCATGCTGCTTAGAAAGATGATCGATAATTTATATCGACAAACAAATTTCTCCCAAACATTCTACCTACACGACCTACTTTTCCCTAACATTTCGAGAAGATGCACTTGTACTTGCAAACCTTTGTCATCAACATTTTATTCTTTTAATGAAAGCGAGGAAAATAGTCTAAATCTACCCTTATTTCTTCCATGAGTTCAGATTAAGAAGTTGAGCACATTAATTCTCTACCTAAGCTACTATATGCCGGGGGTTAAGTTTGTCGGCATATTTTATTCTCTATTTTCTAAAACGGAAATTAAAACACGGTCAAATCGGGATTAGACTTTCGGTTACCATGGTGTATATGGTTGTATGTACAAGCTACATATAATTTATTTGCGAAATTTAAACGAAATTGTGAAAACCGTCTGAAAAACAAATATCCTTCATTCTTTCTTTATTTCCTGGTTTTGATTTTTAGGTTTGTTCTTTCTTTCTATTTTTCAACTTAAGTTTTAGATTTTAAGCATGTTTGAACCAGTTTTATTCTTCTATAGCTTAGATTTTGGTCTTATTAGAGCCATTTATTTCTATCCTAATCTAGTCTGCGATAAGCCAAGATTAAACAATTTTTTCAAATATGATTCACTAACCTATCGGCGGTAAATTTAAATCTAGCTAGTCATGATTAGGCCGTATGACTAAATGAGTGTTCTTTTCGATATTGGCATTTAAGCTTGCACACTTTCAGTTCTCTTTTTTGGTATGGGGTTGTACCTTTCTTCTTTTATATATGCCCTCTTTTTTCTCTTTTTCTATTATTTTTATCTTCTTTTTTTCAAATTCAAAATGGGATTATATACAATGAAACAAAAAGCTGCGGAAACTAAAATATTAAGCGACAAGAAATAATTTTTGAGCATCACACTTAGAGTATGAGGACCTCCAAAAAACTCAACCCCATCTAATTCTTGTAAAAGAATCCATTGGTTCCAACAATGATTGAATAAGATAAGGGCCTTGCCATAAATTATCAAGCTTTTCCATGTTCTCATATCTTCTCTCCTTGAATCATTTTAAAACTTTATACTCCAATTTTAAAATCACTTGCCTTGAGGTTCTTTTATCGGCTTGACTTCTTGATGTTTTCTTGTAGTTTTGTGCACGATGTATACTTCCTCTACAGTTTGTTGTATATTTATAGTCTGGTTTATTCTTCTTGTCATATCATCATCTTCAAACCATACTTCTTGGATCAGCTTCATGACTAGCACTCTAAAGTTTGGTTGGAAATATTGCATCAGTTCCATAAACTAGGCGATAAGGAGACATCCCAATTGACTTTTTTAGCGCTCGATATGTCGCCCATAATGCATGTACTAGCTTGTTTGTGGCATGATTTCTTGTTATCTTCCAACAACTTCTTGATAATGTTTACAAACTTTTATTTGATGATTAAATATGACCCATTACCTTGAGGTAATAAGCTATAGAATGACCCAATATGATATGATATTTATGGCCAGAATTCAACCATCTTTTTAGACACAGAATGTAGCAGCATTATCAGTTATGATCTTCCTAGGATAGCCAAATCTAGGCAGTATATGGTTTTTCAGGAATAAATGATAGTGAATGTTGTGGCATTCCTAGATGGGATAGCTTCTATCCACTTGGTAAAATAGTCTGCATTCTTTGTGAGAATCCATTTATGTTGAAATGAGATGAGGTAGAATGGATTTCCCAAATGAAGTCTAGACCCCACTACTGAAAAGGGCTTCAGGTGATTGGTTGCGAGTAAGGGAAACGGTTTCTTTTGCCTTCAAAAATTTGGCATTTGTGACAAGAAATAATCATTTTATGGACATCTTGAAAGAGGGTGGGCTAGTAATAGCCAACTCTAAGGATTTTGATGGCGGTTAATTCAGTAGAGGTGGCCTTCATTCTCCTTCATGAAACTCGTGCTTGATCTTATACATCATTCTAGGAAAAATTTAAGCAATAATCCACTAGCATTTTTACAATATAAACATCTATCCAAATGCGATTAATTTACGACCTTTAACTTTAAGAATATGGCCTTTGTTTTTGACAAACCGGGAGGGACATTAAGATTGAGCCAAAACATACAAAATATTAGCATGCCAAGATGAATTTAAAAAATGATCTTGATAATTGGAGGTGTCAAATCTCTTGTTCATCTAATACATTAAACATGTTTATATCAAGATCTTTAAAGTTGGATTGACCATAAGTTTTGGTAGTCCTTGACCTTTTATGAGCTTAGAGGTTTTATTTTCCAAATCATATTGTAAAATCACAACAATCACTTTCCTCTTTTGCCATTTGGATCTTGGGTCAATATGTCTTTACAATTTGAATAGAGGAACACAAAATGCTATAATGTGGGAATATAAATCTTCATCTGATCTTTTAGGCTTGTTAAAAGCAAAGTCTTGTTTTCCATTATATTGTACTTGAAGGTGCATCCCTTAATGCCTTATTTGAAAAATGCAATTGGCTTCTCTTGTCCATTCAAATTTTACGCCAATAAGACAACGGCTACGTGATGCAGTGCAAATGAAAAAATGAAGAAATCTTTTGTAAAATCGGGACTAGTGGTAAATTGTTTTGGTAAGGGCTTGTTTTACTAGCTCAAGTGATTTCTTTGCTTGAAAGGTCCATTTAACTCCTTCTTCTCTTTTAAGCATGTTTTTCATGTTTAAAAAGTTGACTAAATTGGGTATGAACCTTCTCAAAGAATTAATCTTCCCAATGAAAGATTGAAGTTCCCTGATGTTTTTAGGATGGTTGATTTGCAATATACCATCAATTCTCTTTGGATCTATCCTTATTCCCTCTTTTGATATGACATGTCCAAAGTTTTACCTTCTTGGAGACCAAACAATGTTTTCTTTGGATTTAAGGACAACCCATATTTTGTGTATTTTTCAAAAGACTTTCTCAAATGTATTAGGTATTTTTCATCTTTTTTTTTGAACATACAGTGAATATCATCTAAGTAAATTACTATCAAGTAACCTATTTCTTCGAAAATGCAATATCCATGGATCTGCGAAATGTGTGGCACTAGCATTCATTAAACCAAAGGCATTTTTCAAATACATGAAAGTACCCCAGATTGTAGTAAAAGGTTGTTTTAAGTTTTATCATTAGGATGTACCAATATTTGATTGTAACACAATATCAAATAAAATCTTACAGAGCCAACTACCCTTTGTAAAATATGATCCATTTTGGGTAAGGGATAATTGTCCTTTAATGAGGCTTTGTTTAAGTTTAGGAAGTCAATGCAAAGCCTTATTTCTCTTGTTTTCTTCCTAACATATACAGATTAGACACCCACTGCGAGTACCTATAGAATTTACTATAATTCGACTTCATACATTTTTCCAAATTTCTTTCTCTACTAGAGGTAATTGAGCGGGGGTTAGTGCAACGCAGTTTTGTTTTAAAAAGGCTTGGTTTTCTTTGAGGGGTATCTTATGTTGGATTATTTTTTTCTATCATATGATTTTAGATGCATAAATCCATGCAAATACATCGAGAAAATTATTTAAAAAGATCAATGTATTTCGAGTTTAATGTCAATTTGGCAATTTTTTAGATAATTTGATCATTTTGGGCTTTTCTTCATTGCCTATGTTGCATTCTTCCACTTTAGTTTCAATAGGTTCCGGTTTTGGCTTTTTGGCGACATCATTCAAGTGAAACAATTCTTCTAATGGGACCAATCCTTTTTGCAAAGTTGCGATCTTTAAATTATGACATTCTAAATCTTCATTTTGTACATATGTACTGCTACATTTCATGTTTGGGTTCATGGGTTAATAGATTTATATCGGCTTAATTTCGGGAGATTTTTTCTTCTTGAAGAGTGGATTTTCTTGATGAAACAGTCTTGTTCATAATCTGAATCTGAGTTTGGTATTTCGAATTCATTTTTGGACTATAGGAAGTATTCTATTTGTTTTTCTCCATCAAAAAACTTTCAATATCTTTCATTAGTTTGGGATAGCTAGTCTAAATTTGACTTGGGTGGTGCATTGATTTATTTCATAAAGTGTTTAATGATTCTAGCGACGAAGGCTAATCCATTAGCCATAATGTTTTGGTTCCTTGGGACAAGGTAAGTTTAAGTTCGGTAATTTTTTTAACAAGTCCATGGTATCATCTCTATAGGCTATAAGTCTAGGATGTTTTTAACGGTGTATTCCCCCATTTACTTGCCTAATTATTAATTACGAATCCCCATGAATTTTTATTCTTTTGGCCCCTAATTTCTTGACTAAATGCGAGGCCTAAAAGAGAGCTTCATACTATGCTACGTTGTTTTGTGCATTGAATTTTAATATAGGAGCGACCCTCAACACGATTGTTTTAGTGTTATGCCCATATGTCTGCTCACCTTTTGAGTTTTTGAGCAAGACCATTAAAAATCATGTTCCAAAAAAGTTGTTTTTAGATTCGTCATTTACTCCATTATTGTCCTCTTTGTCTTGTTCATCTCATTCACATTACTAATGCAAGGGCCTGCCTATATTTTTCTATCGTTTGTTCCTCCAAGATTTTCGGTGTTTTGAGGATTTTTTCTTTACGATTTCCATGATTGGTACTATTTTTATGTTGTTTTGGACCTCGGAACTGTGATCATTTCTTTTGTAATTTTAAGGTTTTCATTGTTTTTGTTTTTTTCCTTTTCCTTTCATCATGTTGCCATTATGTTTGGATGTGAAGGGAAAATCATATTAGGTGATGTTTACATTATTGAATTCTTGCTCATCGGGGATCTCATCATTATTAAAGAATGAATGAGTCAAGGTCAGTATGTATAGAATAAAGAGGAGAGTTTTCTGGTCTTTCTTGGCTACTCACCATGTATTTCATGTGTGTTTCTCTATAAAGTCTTCTAGGTTGACTGAATACAGGGATGGTGGCATATGTCATATCCATTTGCATTATGCCTTGCAACTTAGCACCCCAATATATTGAAAGAAGCATGCCATATTTTGGGGGTATATCAGCCAAAACTCTGTCCATTACTAAGCTTTTGGCTGGGATTTTCTTCTAAATTGACACAAAGAGCTTTGATTAGGCCTAGGAATTTAACTCTACTAGAATCGAAGGAATACAAATCTTTATAAGGTTTGGTTACCTCAAGGCCTAATCTTTCCATTATCACTTTGGGCATGAGGTTATGTGGCGCTCCTGAGTCAAGCATGGAATTATGCAGAATGTTATCATGGATGTTTAAGCTGACATAAAATGGAGGAACTCCACCTTATTGAAATTTTCCTTCAATTTTTGGTCCAAACAGAAGCTCAAGTTTATCATCATTTAAGTTAAAAGAATCATTTTGATCTCCTATGTTCAAAGCTTTTAACAATTAGGACCTATATACATCTTGAGTGACTAACTTAGCGAGAGGGATGGAGATTTTGATCTTGGAAATTTCACTCTCTATGCTGAAATGAGTATGAGCTTTGGAAATGTTTAATTCAGCCTTTTTAGTCACGGTTTTCTCAGCAAAATCAGCTTTTTGGTTTTTATTATTTACATCAATTAAAATGGTTTTTTTAGGAGCATTAGCTGAGGTGATAGTGCTGCTAGGGTCACGACTATGTTTGTTATGAATTTGGGTGTTTTTTCCCTTGTTTTGATCGGAACTTCAGCCACTATTTTTTTGTTTTCAGCTGTCTTTTTGGAAGTATTTACATGGATATTTTTAGCAGAGATTTTGGAGGTATTTTTCCAAGGAAATTATTGGTTATTTTTACTCCTTAATTCATATTTTTTATGTATTATATTATGGAATTTTAAAAGGCTTGTTGGTAGTCTGCAAACTATAGGCTCTCTTCTTCATAAGGTGTGTATATGACTTGTTCTTTCCTAGTGAGGAAGATATTATCCTCATCATTTGTTCCCAACATGTTTATGTGATTTCCCTCTGTTTCTTCAATCAATCCCTCATCCTCATCAGCATAGTTCTGTTGGAAATGAGGTATAACTTGTTGATCAGGGCCTCTTTGTCTAATTTGAGGAGGATTCCTTCTAAAGTTCTGATTCTGATTCTGATTTTTGTTTTGAGGAGATGTTTGGTTTTCTTTAGGATAAGATCTCTCATTTTTATTTTTTCTTTCCATCATCATCTCCATGGTTCTGACCAAATTATCAATTTTAGAGTCTGATGTGGAAGATCCAGCTTCATCTTTGTAGGTAACCATTTTTTCTGCTTTCAATCTAGCCCTTCTGGCATTCAGGTTAAGTTCTACACTTACTACCCCTTTCTTCATATCTTCTAATGTGAGGGGTTATCTCTCCCTTAATTGATAACACATGTCTGGTTCAAATCGTTCAAAAAAATTTATTAATGCTAAGCCTTATGGGGTTTTCATTTGTGGAGGGAGTGCATTATAAACACTATTGAATCTAGTGCAATAATCTTGAACACTCTCTCCAGTATTTCTTTTAAGATCATTGTATTCTGATAGGATTTGAAGGGGGTTTCTTTTGACTTCCCATTTGTTTAGGAATAATTGATGAAAATAGGGGAGGTCATTGATATTGTTAGGGGTTAAGCCTTTGAACCACTTTCTTGCTTCTCCCCTTAAACTTTGAGCAAACATCCTAAGTTTTACAGTCTCATCATCTATTTCTTGTCTGTCAAAGTAATCATTCATTCTATCCACATGTTGTTGAGTTGTAGTAGAACTAATAGCATCATATAATGGAATCTTATATTGATATTCCTCTGGTAGAGCAGCTAAAGGTAAAGGAAGGAATAAGGGAGCATACCATGTTTCCATGATATGAAGTTGTGGGAGAAATGAGGGGTTTACAAGAGGAGGATTTGTGACAGGAGGTATATGATGAAGTGGAGTGGTTTGAACTGTGGATGTAACAGAAGTATTAGGACCATCTAAGTACTGTTGAGTAGATTTAGGATGAGAGAGACCAAATTTATGAATGAAATGAAGATCAGGTGGAGTGGATGGGGAGGTTTCTCTGCTGCTATTATGTTGTGTTTTCAGGCTCAAAGTATATCTGATCTATACCACTAAGTGACTTGGTTCTAGATACATTTCTTATGAAAGTTAATTCAACCTGGGTATCTTGCAGAGCTGTAAGGTTTTCAGGAACTGAACTTGCTTTGTGAATTGGTTTGACAATAGTTGGGTTCTTAGATGTAGAAGATTTCCTAAGAATTATTTCTGGATTATCAACTATTGTAGGAGGATTTGGGTCATGATGGGATCTAGTATGGATTATTTTAGAAGCTAGGATTTAGACCCAAAGATAAGAAAATTTTAGCCAAGTATGACAGTCTTTGAAGGAAAACTAATTTTTGTAAGAAAAATTAATCCACAAAGTATTCTTAACTGGGATTTTGTGATGTTCTAATGATAAAATAGGTTTCCCAATGGAGTGTTTAGACCACCAATGGGGTCAGCAGGCCTACTGAAAACCAATGGAGTCACCAGGTGGAAGAGTTTTACTTGTTTTCTACGACTAGTTGTTGTCCACCATCAACAATCAGGAACCACTCTTGGAAGACACTTGATTCATTTTAAGAATGGGATTTTCTAAGTTGTGAAGTTATCTATTACTCAGTTTGATTCCCTAGTATGGTTTCCACTATGTTGGCTCCTTGTGATTTACAAGAATGACAAGAACAAATGTTGCACGGGGGCACATCAGAACCACTTTGGAATCCTAGGAGCTAGCCTTCCTGGATTCAGAGAGGGATCTCTCTATTTAAGTGTTTTCAAAGGATATATATTTGTGCTTTGTTTACGATATTAGGATAGTTATGAGCCTCTTAGGAACCTGTTTTTTTGTTTGGTTGGGCTGGATATCATTGACTGAAGAGATCAGTTGAAGGGTGAAGGTGAGAGTAAATTGAAAGAATGTTTCGGTTGAAAATATAGGTCATGAAATAGTATTAACCCATTGGTCTATGGAGTCACAAAAGGATTTAGTTGTACAAAAATCCTTCAAGGGTTTCCATAGGGAAATTCATCTATATCAAATGATATTTTAGGTTGAATTGTGGTAGGAAACATTAAAATGTTGTGAAATAAGAAAAGCTAATAATCAATTAAGAATCCATTAACTACACTAAACAAGAAAAGCCTTTCAAATTAACTATTTGAAGCAATCCAAAGGAAAGGGAAAACAATATACTTCTTTGGGCAGACTTGTAATAAAGCAAACTTTTAAGACAACAATCCAGTATTTCTAAGAATACTTTCAGAAATAAGAAAACATATAAGAGAACAAAGAAAATAGCCTAAGACCAGACAGAAACTGTGAATCTAGCATACTTTTGGCATACTCTCAAGGGATATTTCAAAGCAACTGTTTAAATAATATCCAGAGGACAGGGAAAACCATAGACTTCCCTAGTTTAGACTCTACTTAGCAAGCTTTGAAGAGGATTTTTAAAAACAATATCTCAAGTTGTACTCAGATAGACATGGGCTCACCAACATTCCTCCCTAGTTATATTCTATTGAATCATTCTTAAAACAACAAGATGGATAAAACAGGAGGGAAATTAATAATCCTCCAGTCAGACCTTAGCAGAGGAAAACATTAATATAAATCTTTGAGACAGAAATAGGGTACTTTCATAGTAAATCCTAATATAAATTTTCTATTCTTTATCAGAGAAAATGGACAGCATGTAAAATGTAAGAAAAGACAAATAGAGAGAGGAAAAACATCACCATTAACATAGACTAGGATCCCATGAATCAAATTGTATTATTGATGTTCAAACCAGTTACATACTCCGAGTCCAGTAGGTATTTACAGCTCAAAAATTCTCTTCTCAGCCTAGTATTATTCAACTACTCAGTAGCTCTTCGGTAACTTCAGAAACTATCTTACACTTGAATAATAATCCAACCAACCAACAATGAACTCCTCATACAATATTTATAGATAAACGAGGAGGTGGAGTGAATGAAAGGGTCTCTATTTGTTCATAAATGACAAAGTTTAATGTTTTTGATGTTAGGGACCATGCAAGGCCCAAGGAAAAATGTATTTAAGTCTAACTCTGCATTACATTAACTCTTTGAACTACTTAGTGGCTTTTGTTGACTTTTAGGATTTTTTAGGTAGGTTTGTAATAGCTTGTGAGCTGCATTTGGAAATATCTCTGACTTAGAGTAACTTTATGTGTCTTTTGAGGAAAATTAGCCCTGTAGGTGGCATCTTGATTCTTTTGGAGAAGTAATTGCTTCTGTGGATGTGGCATTCGAAGCTCTTCTTCTGCTGATCTGTCAGTTTTGTGACTTAAACTCTGATTAGGCCATTTATTTGGCTTTACGCCTTCTTAATTCATCTCACTATCTATGTCCTTTCTACTGACTCTTTTAACTTTAATTTACTTGTCTTTTAACTGCATCCTTTATCTTTAATCATTGATCTTACTTTGTCTTTTTCTTTTGTGTACAGGTGGCTTGGCTTCCACACTCGAGGGTTTTGGTGGTCAACCAACATTGATCAAACCTTGGAACTCGAACCTTGGGTCCCCTTTTGCATTTATCTAGCCATTGGGATCGTCATCCTGGGCTTTGCCACTGTGTCTTTGGCTGTGGGACGGCCTACATAATTGGTCACCATTAAACCTACAACTTGAAACATAAAACAATTATAAATACCTACATTTGTGGATTTAACTGCTAACAGAGGCTCGAGGAGGGGTTATGGAGCGATGCAAAGGAAGGGGTTTTTGCAGAGGAGGGTTCCCATGGAAGAATCGTGAAGAAACAAAAATAAATTCAAATATTGGCGCGAAAATGAAGAAAGTGGTTTAGGGCGGAAACCGAGGTGGTTTTCGTGTGAGGGTTGGGTGGTAAATGATATTGGCTTGAATGGACATGATACTACTCAGGCGCTAATACCTGTCTGTAGAAAAACCACCTATTTCGCGTAGAAACACGGTGTTAACTTGTTATGGAGAAACAAGCACGATATTGAATGGGGACTGTAAGAGCTGGGGAGCCATATTGACGGTGGAGGGTGAGCGCGATGGGGGAAGATGCGCAGTCAGGGAAATGGTGGGACCGACAGTGGTCATCAGGCGGGGTGGAAAAATGGTAGGGGAAAAGGCGAGGGCCATCCAATCAACACGATCGATAGTGTAGATCTACCAGCGGGGTGCGAAGCTAATAAACATTGGGGTAGAATGAGAATTGAGGGGGGGAGTGGTGATAATCATTAGATCAAGATGATCAACGGCTAGGATCATTCTAAGTATAGAAATGACATGGGGGAATAAAATAAGAAGTGAAGGGAGCTTAAATGGGTGGAGGAAAGGTTTTGTGAGGAATGAAAAGGACCAGGGCTTAAGTGAAAAAGGGCTTAAGGCATGTTTTGATAAAAGGTCGGAAATAAGGCTAAAAAGAGGGTTTCTAAGCCTTTTAATAGGTTTCGATAGGTATAAAAACAGGGTTATTAAAACCATATAAAGGGGTTTTATAAGATTTTAAAGTTTTATTGGGGGAAATGAAGAAAGGTAAAGGGGAAAAGGTGCCTTTTTAGAAAGGAAGAAATGGTTGTTACGATTGGTGAAATAATGAGTCAAGTGGAGGGATTTTTGAAGGATTTTTATGAATGTGGAATGGCAGAAGAGGGTCTTGAAAACAGTTTTTATTTAAATTAGCAGGATAACTTGGAAGGGTTAAGTGAAATTTATCAGTGAAATGATTTCTTGTGGATAATGAACAGAGTGAGGTTTCAAGAACTCACAAGATTTTCAAAAAAAATTGTTTCTTGAAAGCTAAAAAATATTTTTAGCCATCATGAGATATAACAGAATTTATAGATGGCTAACAGGTTTCCTCTTGACAGTAGAAGATAAATCGGGATCAGTAGAAATGACTGAAGGCTCAGTACTCAAAGGATCATATGACTCTGGTAAATTAGATGAAGATGTAGCAGCAAAGGTTTCAGAGGTACCAGACTCGGTGTTAGCCCCCCTATGAAATTCTTGGCAAGCAAGCCGGGGGCTAGATTTTTTGGGAGCCTTCAAGGAATGCCTTTCCCCTGAAAGCCCATCCTTTTTGAAGTCTCTGTGTACTGTGCCTAAAATATAGCCCCTCTGCTGATCCATTTCTCAAAGGGCCCACTATTGCCCCTTTATACCCTTGCAAATACCCTCATTTTACCCTCCCCTTTCCTTTGTCAAAATCCCTTTTCTTCCTTTTATCCCCACCATCACCCTCTTAAATTCTCCAAAATCCCCTTAAACCCCCCATCACCCTTTATTTCCCTAATTCTCCACCTTGCCTCCCTATCGTTCCTTTCCTTGGGCCTAAAAATGCTTTAAAATGTGCAAAAATCATATTTCGGGCCCTGGCCCCTTTGGCCTTAGCCCCGCGCTCCTTTTTCTCTTCATGTAGCCTCACACCATGACCAAAGCTTTTCCCCTGCAGAGGCTCTTCTCCATCCGTAGAGTCAAACCATGGAGCCCCCGCAGTTGACTCCTCAGGATATGGGACAACCCGATCGAACGGTTGTTATTGACTACGGGGGGTCACTCCAAATTTCCATGCCCGTACACCTTGGCCCCCCCGTAGTTCATCTCTGCCATCCAAATTAATGTATGATCCGACGGTGCGGAAATCGTTCAAAATGGTGGTCGCCACCTCGCCTTCGTGTTTCAAAACTGGTGGTTTCATTCCGCACCACCCATCCATAGCCGGCGGTATTTCCCGCGAACCCAGCGATTCCATACGTTGGGTGACGCGTGTCCAAGCATACTATTTCGAAAACCGCCCATTTCGCGCATTATCTCCCAGACGAAAGCTGGGCAGCGGAATTCACCTCAGCCGTCAGATCTTGGAGCCCTCATCCAATGGTGCTCATTCATCGAACCTGCGTGCTTCTTAACGCCTAATCATCGTACCCGTTGGCCCACCGTCTGCCGTTCTCAACCGTCGATCTCCACCCCGATGGACGGCCCAGGTTTGTTTGTCTTCCGTTGACCATTCCTCGTCACCCCGCCTCACCACGTTAGCTCCACGTGCACACTCCGTACTCCCTCCCTGCCCTTTACGTATAATTAGCTCTTTTCATGTCTTTTCACAATTATCATTCATTTTTCATGCATTTTCACTCTGTGTTCCGCCAACCCCAACAAGAGCAAGTTTTCACTGTTTCCTCTGTATTTTCTTCCGCCATGTCACCAAATGCGTCTGTTTCATCCATCCATATCACCGGCCATCCTCGTCCATGGATTTCTTCACAGTTTTCATGTTCTTGTAGGGATATAAAGAAAGAACAGCCACCATGATAAACTTCTATGCTACCTAGACAACTAAATCCGAGGAAGATCATCCACAGCAGCTGGATTTATGAACGAAGGCCTGGGAAGATGGAGACGAGATGTTCATTAAAGGAACAGAGTGCGAACTCTGCAGCAAATCTCCCATCACTATTAAAGCCCGAGCTACCCTGTCAGAAGCAAAATGAAAATGGTAGAGTCATTCAGCAGAGCAAAAGGAAGTTTAAGGCACGCTAACGAAGATCCAGAGCCTTAAATCAATGTTTTCAAAGGAAGATCAACAGATCACATACCCCGAGGATCGATCAAAGGATCCTGAGCACAGGAAAAAGGTAATATCAAGGTTTTCGTCAGCAAAATGTTTTTCTTTATCAGGTACAGGGCACCCATACTGTTTTATTTACACACCATGTCCCTGAAAATAATTCCACCAGACAACAGTTCAAAACCACCGTAGCATTTATGTGACAGGCCTTTCAGTAGTTTATTTCATTTTTTATCAAGACACCAGGAGTACTTCAGCCAAAAATGTCGAGATCAGATTTGGAGAAGATCATTCTTTCATGAGGAAGGTGACAAAGATTAAATACATAGCAGGTCAAGCAGAATGGGTTTCAGCCCTGCATTCATTGTTATGTTTAATGATACATTTACTTTGCACCTACTCCTTCAGTCGATCTTAGGTTCATCCTTTGCTATAAAGCATAGAAGGAAACTTTGTAATGGTTTTTGATGAGATATCAGTGAAATGCAAGTATTCTCCTCTTGAGATAAGTTCTTTGTGTATATTGTAAGATAGGCCTAGATTAGATGTATTCAGACTGAATGTTCAAGATATGGGCTATGATGTACCTGATTGGTGTTGTTTGTAATATGACAAGCATGTTTCTTTGGATCCTGATCTAAAGCAGCTGGTGATGTTTTCCTTTCTCTGTATTTGTGATTGACTTGCTTTCATTTCATCATGTTTCTTCAGGCTTGCATCAGAAGTTTAGCATAAGATTTACCCTTGATAGGTACCTTATGTTGCTGCTCTCCCAGCCCTTAATGTTTTCTGCTTATATGTGTATCTGAATGTTGATTTTAATTGGTTTAACCAGTGTAGTGGATGTTATTTCCTGCTCTCTGATGTATGAATTAATGAAATCTATATTTAGATGTTCTTGTTAGCATTTAGTTGTATGTGTTGAGAATCCTGTAGGTCTAGAGCCTGATCTCTGTCTCTCTAGGAGCTTTCCATCCTAATTAAACCTTTCCAAGATCCCTTGTCCCACCTCTAATTCTGTCCAAGCAGGCCTGGAGTTAAATGACCTCTGGTCTGATCTATAGATAGATTTGGATGGTTCTCCCCCTTTCATTTTCAATCCTTAATGTCCCATTCCAAATATCTCCTTCAAGATCCAAATGCTCTAGATGACTAGCCCAACTGAAAGCTTGCACATTGAACACAAATAAATCCTTTCTTGACTCCATAGCCCAATGGCTTTGATGTTCTCTGAGTCATCTGTCTCTGCCTAAGCTTCCTCTTTGCTCATCCTGGTCTTATATTGGTCCTTCTTTTCCTGATTCCCTCCAACCAAACACAAACAATCAAACAAACAACCATGAGCCTACAACTAGCCTAAAATCACAACTTAGAGCTTCAAAGTTAAACCTTTGACTACCATAGAGAGATCCCTCTCTGGACCTAGGAGGGCTAGATCCTAAGGTCTGAAAGTGGTTCTATGTTGTCTCATCTTTTGGTCTCTGTCAACCTGGCCAAAACATGGGAACCCCAACATAATGGCGACTCCGCTGGGGAACATCTGAGTACATTTCACCTTACACACTTCCAAGACTCAGAAACTTAGAACTCTGGTTAGGTTGACAGTAAATCACTCCTTTCTTGAATCGACCTCCATTATTTAATATCCACCATACTCTTAGACAGAGCCTGGAAAGGGCCAGGTAGCCTCCAGATCTCATCCTCTTTTCAGAGGTGACATATCTGGTAAATTCCCTCCCATTCAATCTCTGGTTGGAGCTAACTGTTTTAGAGGAGATTCCTGAAAGGTGATAGTGCCTGAGCAATGTGGTGGACAGTGTATCCCCTAGAAACA